>PISX010009099.1:0-77760 GCA_004024625.1 Mellivora capensis
GTCGCTTTTGATTCACTTCTCCGCCAGTCCTACCTTCCAGAAAGTGGCTGATTTTCTGTTTCCAGAATTGCTGTTCTTCCTCTCTTTGATCTCCCGTTGGATTTGTAGGTGTTCGCAATGGTTTGATAAGCTATCTAGCTGATCTCCTGCTACCTGATGTCGTCTCAGCTGCTACTTCTCCGCCATCTTGACCGCAATCATCTGCTCTGGTTTTAAATAGCTGAGTCCAGCCCTTTGAAGAGCAGTTGGCTGAGATTGTCATCATCTTCCTTGATGGTCTCTATCTTACCTACAGACACAAATATTCAGAAACATCCTTGTGTGATACATAAGCATTAAGAAAGTCCATTGTAAATTGAATATCTTATACGCAATCTCATTTAGAACAGCATGTTACAGAAATGGAATACATGAAACAATATATTTTTGTTCAGGTAGTACCTCTGAGGCCTAACAAATAAATGATACTAATATTAAAAAGTTGTTCTTAAATTCTCCTCATTGTTGCAAGGTAACAAAGAAATTATTGTCAAAATGTTCAATATTTCCTATGGAAAATCTTTATAAGGTAGCATGGGAAGTAGAATTATAATTAAATAAATTTATTATTTTAAAGTAAAATAAAACAATTCAAATATAAATAAAATTATATGCTTACAATTATTTAATAAAACATGTTTTGTAATTATTTGATGAAGTATTTTCCTTTCAAAACAGCAAAATGAATAACAAAGAAGATACATTCATGTAGAAAGCATAATAAAAATCCATTTTTACTTAAAAAGAACCTATAAGTTTAGACTCTCCTATAAGTTTAGACTCTACCAATTAAGTATACTAATATTCTGAAATACATTTAGAGAAACAAAAATATTAAATATTTGCCTAAAAAAGTAATATATTAATTGATACAATAATTTTATAAAATTAACGAATCTGTATTTTCTGTTATATAAATTTGGATATGAGAGTTTGAGATGTTAAGAAGAAGGTGGGCAAAAAACATGTATTTTCAAATACAATTTTATTTTTTAGAACAAAAATTTTAAATAAAAACTGATGAATATCACCATTAATTTGAATATATTTCAATGAATTAAATTTCCACTATAGCAATCACAGACATATCACACTATATAATATGATGCATGTAAAGCACTTAACCTAAACTGCAATGTTTCTTATTGCTATTAATACATTGACTATACCTACATTTCTCCACAAAAATCCAAAATTGACTTCATAGTACTAAGTAATACATAGAATGAAATAATTTTTCTAATAGCAAAAGAGCATTGAACTAGGAAAAAGAAATGCCTACACTAAATTCTTAATTCTACTATTTACCCATTATGACTTACATAAATCATTTAACTATTTAACTTTTCATTCTCTCTCTGTAAAATATAGATAAAAACAATTTTCAAAAATATTTAACAAAGATTCTGTTAATTATGGATATAACATTCCCATGTAAACTGTATACTGCTATACAACCTAACAGCTCTTTTCTAAAAAATCATCCTTATTATTTTATTCTCTGGAATGCACATACCACAAATGGAAGAATAAAACTTTTATTTATAGTATTTCCCATTTCTGCATGCCAAGCACTTAATATGCATTATATTTTTTATTTTTATATCATTAAAAATCATATTACAACACATATATTTTTGCTTCCCTTCTTTTGTATTAAGAAAAACCTGAGAGAAGAGATTCTATTCTCTCCCTTTCTCTTTTCTCTAACTTTGGTCTTTTCTCCAATTTCTAACCTTTATCGTTTGGCTTAATTTCAATGAATTTCTACTTGTTTCTGTTTTTTTTTTCTTAAATGATTTACCTATTTTATATTACCTTGCCTCAATTGTAAATTTTAATGTCTTATATACTGGGAATATATTCATAGTAGTGTAAAGCTAATGGTAATTATTCTAATTTTACATGATAAATAAATTAATTAATATTATTAAGGAAGGGCTGTAAGCAGGGATATGATTTTGCAAGGTAAATTTGTCTAGATCTCAGCTGCAATTTGTCAGGGAGAAAGAATTTCCCTACCACCAAAAAGCAGTTCTCAGAAACCAGCAGGATGTCTAAGAATTTAACTAAATTCTGATACTATCTACTACCCAGAGATAGTGTCGGATTCCACAGGTTAAGAGTTTAGTCATACAAAACTGCCTCTCCTACCCCTACAATGTCAGATACCAACCACAAGTTCAAGCAGTTACCTGTACTTCAGACCCACCAGTTATAAATTAGAGGTTCCTATGACTTCTTTGACTTTAATTTGCTAGAGCATCTCATAGAACTCAGAGAAAGATGTTACTTACTGCATCACCAGTTTATATAAAGGGATATATCTCAGAATAGCCAGATGGAAAACATTCATAGGGCAAGGTAAGGTGAAAGGGCACGGAACTTCCGTGTTGTCTGTGTGCACCACTGTCCCAGAACCTCCACAGTTTATCTATTCATACGCTCTTTGAACCCAATCCTTTTCCGGTTTCAAGATTTTATTACATAAGCATGACTGATTAAATCACTGGCTGTTGGCAATTGATTCAACCTCCAGTTCCTTTTCCTTCCCCAAGGGTGAAGGGATAAGATGGAAAGTTACAACCCTCAACACATGGTTGATTCTCCTGGCAATCAACCTCCATCCTTAAGTGCTTTCCAAGGGTCACTTCATTAACATTAAAAAAAAACCCACTTATATGGTTTTCATTATTACTTAGGAAATTTCAAGAGTTTTAGCAGCTCTGTGCCAACAACAGGGAAAAAGATCAAATATATATTTCCTATTATAAATCACAGTGTCATAAAGGCTACAGAATAAAGCAGAGAACATAATCTATGGAATGATGAAGTACTAAAATATGAATAATTCTTTGAAAATGCTTTATTCATATTAAAAAATGAGATAGAAAATCAGGACATTTATCTGGGACTAGAGTGACATCTGGCCAGTACTCCTCACTGAAGTGTCACTTAATCTACCACTAGAAAAAAAACAAGAGCAAAAAAAGTTGAAAACCTCAAAAACACACACAATGAAAAAACTTAAAGAAAATACCACCTAGTATAAGGTCAAGATAGCATGATTAAAAAAAAAAAAAAAGGCCATGTAGTCGCTCCTTTCGTCTCACCATCTGAAAGTGAGAACTGGGAAATTGTAAATTCTGCACTTCCATTATTTCTTCTGCTTCAAAATGCAAAACTTGTGAAAATCAAAATAATGTCAATAATGCTACTAGTAATGTATTTGATTCTCACTGTATCCCCAAGTATTCACATCCATTTCTTCATTCATTTATTTATAGGCTATAAATCTTAGAAAACAACTTGGCTTGAATTATCTTTAATGTGATAGTCTGAAGCAAAGCAAAATTAGTGAGTGTAAAATTAGGAAAGCTCTGCTAAAAATTCAACTTACAGGTTAAATAATTTCAATTCTAAGACTTCAAAGGTAACAGAAATCAAAATCAGATGTAAAGGTAAAAGAGAGTAATATTTCCTCAATATAATTACCCATATAGCATAATAAAAATGTTTGTTTAAGTCAACTGTTGGATATCCACAGCATAAAATGGTACCAATATTTAAATTGTGTTTTCTAGAAAATGTATCATGATCTTAGAAAATATCCATAAGATAGCATCATAAAAAATATGAACCTATGTGCTAACAAATTTTGCGTGCAATTGTGTTTCTAGAAAATTGTGTTTCTAGTAGATGGAAATGTATCAAAATTATTATAGCAGATGTTTTGGATGTGGGATCATTAGTACTTATTCATTTTTCATAATCTCTTGGTGTTTCACAAAGTTTATTTCATAATCCTGTGTTTTATAATCAAATAACAATATTGTTGAATGCCATTAGTCCATAATTTTTTTTAAGATTTTATTTATTTATTTGAGAGAGGGAGAGAGTATGAGAAGGAACAGGTCAGAGGGAGAAGCAGACTCCCCGCCAAACAGGAAGCCAGATGTGGGACTGGATCCTGGAACTCCAGGATCATGACCTAAGCAGTCGCTTAACCAACTGAACCACCAAAGCACCCCAGTCCATAATATTAAAAAAAACAACAACAACAACACATTACTATACAGTTTCTTGTGAGACAAATTACTGTAAAATGTAAGAAATCAGTGGAATAATTTCGAAGTTTTCTCTGACACATTAGTCCTTTGATTAAAAGAAAAATATAGAGTAATATTGTTGAATAAATTTAAACCAATCATAGTTAAAATAGGGACAATATGTTTGAGAGATAGAAAATTTGGGAAGAAAATAAACAAAGAAGAAAAATGCATAGAACAACATGCCAGTTTGAAACAAATTTGTGATGATGATAAAATAAAGGTTATTAAATTTTCCAATTAAAAGAGAAAGTCTTTTAAGCCAAAGTAACAGCTGGGTTAAAAATAACTGAAAGTAGTAGTAAAAATTTATCAGATACATGCAAGCCTAAAGAAACCTTGGAATACAATAACATTTGACTCATTTTGTCAAAATAAACAATTTAAAAGTTAAAAGAAGTAAAATTTTATTAAAGCCATGAACAAAGAACCAGTAAGATGGGTGAAATAGATTCAAAGAGCACAAAAATTGTCAAAAATGCTAGGTTAGGTCCAAAACCAGTTAACTTTCTATGGCACATTAAAAAATATATATACATATATATGTATATGTATACATATATGTATTCACACACATACATACATAAGTATGTATACATAGACACTATATAAGCTGTATATGATAAATATTAATATATAAATATATAATATAAAATATGTTTTATATATATTGTTTTTATTTTTTCTTTACAACCAACCAATTAACCAAGCATTTCTCATGCCTGGTATCCAATGTAAGAGTAAAGTTAAAAATAGTTTTGTGGGGTTTTTTCCAAAGGGGCAGATGCACCCCAATGTTTAAACCAGCACTATCAGCAGTAGCCAAATTACGGAAAGAGCCCAAATATCCATCGACTACTGAATGTATAAAGAAGAGGTGGTATATATATATATATACACAGGTCGTATATATATATGATCTGTATATAAATATGAATATTACTCAGCCATCAAAAAGAATGAAATCTTGGGATGTCAGGGTGGCTCAGTTGGTTGAGCGGCTGCCTTCCGCTCGGCTCGGGCATGATCCCAGCGTCCTGGGATCGAGTGTTGCATCAGGCTCCTTGCTCCGCGGGGAGCCTGCTTCTCCCTCTGCCTCTGCCTGCCACTCTCGCTCTGCCTGTGCTCCTTCTCTCTCTCTCCCCCTCTCTCTCTCTGACAAATAAATAAATTAAAAACAAACAAACAAACAAACAAAAACTACTCTTTTAGTAATTTTCAAATATGCAATAGTGTTATTAACTATAGTCACTATGCTGTACTTTAGATGCCTATGACGTTTATTCTATTAACTGAAAATTTGTACTTTTTGACCCTTTTACCCATTTGCCACTCCATCAACCTCCACCCACAGCCTTCGGCAACCACAAATCTGTTCTCTGTAACTATGAGCTTGTTTTGTTTAATAGTTATAGTCTAATAAAAAATTAAGTAGTCATTGGCAGGTCTGTTAGACAATGTCTGGGTTTGACTTCTAATGAATATGTTCCCCCACTTCACCTTATTTTCAAGTCTGGGATAATTCTTAATTACAAAGTAAAGACCATGGAATAAGTTCAAAAAAGCAAAACTTATTAGAACTATGAAAAAGGGTAAATACAGTTTTAGTAGGCTATATATTTAAGTAGTCCTTAAGAAATTAAGTAGATAATTAGACTAAGATAATTTTAAAATTTCAATAAATTCTATTGTATGAATATGTATGAATTTACACATATATAAATTGAAATACACTTATATATCAGTAGTATTAATCATTCAATAGTATCAATAGTTTTAATACATTATGTATGCATATATATATACACACATATATAAACCCCACACATATATTAATATATGATTTTTATCCTAGAGTGAAAAACAATCATCTTTTAAAAATATTTGATATTTTTCCAAAGAGTTTCCTGAAAATAAAACATGGTTAGCTCACAATTGTTCTTTTCAATACTGCTGCTTAAGAATTAGGGGATATTAAAAAAAAATTAGGGGATATTTATTCCATTTCTGGCAATATTTCTTTGAAGTTTTAATTTTCTAGTATTGTTATAATTTGCTATATCTGATTTTAGTTTTTAAATTATATATGCTCATGGCTACAAATATGAGTCATGAGGAAATTATTTTAATGAAAGCAGTTGTTATTTCACTGCTCCTTATGTATGATCAATCATGCTTTCCAGAACAATATCTCATTTTACTAATTTTGTTTTAATTCATTTGGGTATCAGTTCATAAAATAAATTCATATATTTTGTGATTTACCCACTTTAGAATTCTCACTCTGATTGATGTGGATTTAGTTCAGATAATCACTTACCACCACAAGGACTTCTCTCCACCTCTATGTTCCTTATCTCTACTATTACATTCATAACTTTAAATTCCATACTCTATCGATATGTTGTGGTGGTTTTCTATCATATATAAAGAGAATCTTTCAGTTTGATTACTAGGGTGTTAGGGATAGAGGAAAAGCTGAAAAATATTTCTTAGAATGTCTCAATTTTGGTTTTCCTTAGATTATTGGACTTTAGTGAATATGGGATGCTGTTTGTTGTACATTTCCATAATCCTGCATTTGATTTCTGTGGCTGAGGACTCTGGGCAAATAGGATCTTACTGATCTCTTCAGTGGTCATTTCGAATTTGACAAGACAGTTCATTTTTCATTTGGTGCGATTTTTATACTAATTTTACACTATCCAAAGGTGCTAATAATTTGTCATCACATGCTGGCAGCAATAAAGACAAACGATTCAGTAATGGCACAAATATAGCATAATTCCTCAGGGTAAACTCTCATAAAATTCTAGGGACATTTTTATAAACTGTCTTTTATATTGCTAAAATTGTGGCTATTATGCCTCTCTTCTATAA
The DNA here is from genome assembly GCA_004024625.1 of Mellivora capensis. Classification (NCBI taxonomy): domain Eukaryota; kingdom Metazoa; phylum Chordata; class Mammalia; order Carnivora; family Mustelidae; genus Mellivora; species Mellivora capensis. The sequence continues at coordinate 7,029 of PISX010009099.1, forward strand.
CTTGTCTTTCATGCCTCATGTATAGTTTGACTGGGTAAGTTGAAATCCATTAAACATATGTATATATTTTTAAATTATGTAAATATAATTCACTGCAGAGACAAAATGTGGCAGACAAATTCTGGGATGGCTCCTCATGATGCCTAATTCGTGATGTCCACTACAATCCCCTCCCCTAGAGTGTAAGCAAAACCTACTACTTGCGTCAGATTAGTAGAACATAGCAAAGTTCATGGGATGTCTTCCCATGGTTGTGTTTTATTACATAACTCCATCTTGCTAACAGAGTCTTCTTAGGACTCCCTTTGGCTGGCTTGTTAAAGTCACCATGGCGAGAAACTACAAGTGGCCTTTGTGAGCCAAAAAATGTCCCTAGGAACTGAGAATAACCTCCAACCATTAGCTAGCAAGAATCCAGGGAACTCAGTCCTACAACTGCAAGTTGCATTACACATTATGTATAAAGAGAATTTTTTCATATATTCATCTTGATCAACACTGAACAGAACCATTCAATTTGGAAGTTTCACATTTCCTTTATCACCCTAGAAAATCCCTTCAGTTATTTCCACAGTAATAGAAAAATGGACTCCCCAAAGATATCCACATTCTTGGATATAATCCTTGGAATAACTTTATACTATATACATCAAATAATGTTTTAGGAAGGGTGTAGTTCTTGGCCTCATGGAGTTTATACTTGGTGCCAGCAACAGATTAACAGCTATTTGATGAATATTTAAATAATTATTTATTGGGCAGTTAATAAAAAAGACAAAAGGAAAGCAGATGAAAGGTAGAAAAGTGGTTATTTTAGACAGGTGTTAAAGGAGGCCTCTATGAGTATCACACTTGAAGCAAAGACTTGAACACAGGGAGAAAGGAAATTTTAGTGCTATCTGGTATAAGATTGTTCCAAATTGAAAGGTCACCAGTGGAATATCTGAAGGATCCTAGCTTGTTTCGTGTGTAATGGAAAAGAAAGAAGCCAATTTGAGATAAAATAGGTAGAGAAGACAGTTTCAGAAAAGATAGTCAAGTGTGGCTTTTATTTTAGATGTTTTGGGAAGCATCACACTTAGAGTAGGCTTCTGAGCAGAAGTATGACGAAAAATTACTTTTACTTAAAAGGGATGACTGTTATGGACTGTAATTGTGTTCCCTCAATTTATATGTTGAAGTCTTGAACCTCAATACCTCAGAATGTGACTGCATAGAAGAGCCTTTAAAGAGATAATTAAGGCAAAATGAGGTCATATGGATGGTGCTTAATCCAACAGGACTGGTGTCCTTATAAGAAGAAGAAATTTAGACATACTGAAAGACAACTTTCAGGGTCCATGTGAGGATGTAATTAAAAGGTGGCCATCTGCAAGCCAAGGAGAGAAGCCTCAGGTGGAAATAATCCTGCTGACACCTTGATCTGGTGCCTCCAGATTCCAGAATGGTGAGATTTGTGAAATAATAAATAACTGTTGTGTAAGCCACCTACCACACAGTATTTTGTTATGGAAGCCCCAGCAAACTAATACAATGTCTCTGGTTAATATGTGGAAAACATATTATAAGCAAGCTAAGTTCAGAAGTAGTACAGGAGTGAGATATTGGTGACATGGGCCAGAGAAGTAGGAAAAATGATGAGAGGTAGGTATCAGAGCCATCAGGTTCTTTGACAAAATGGATGTAGGATATGAAATAAATTAAGGCTACAAGGAAAGGATAATCCAAGGGTTATGCCCATTGCTATGTTTCGTTCTTGCTCCAGTTGAAATTAAGATTAATTTTCTGGTCTAAAATATGTTTCAACAAGCAAGAGCCTCATTCATTTGTTTGTTTTTAAGAAATATATTTCATGGGGCGCCTGGGTCGCTCAGTGGGTTAAAGCCTCTGCCTTCGGCTCAGGTCATGATCCCAGGGTCTGGGATGGAGCCCCTCATCACATCGGGCTCTCTGCTCAGCAGGGAGCCTGCTTCCTCCTCTCTCTCTGCCTGCCTCTCTGCCTACTTGTGATCTCTGTCTGTCCAATAAATAACTAAATCTTAAAAAAAAAAGAAATATATTTCACTAATGGAAATTTGCCTTACACATTATACATTAAAATAGGAGCCAAATAACTTAATATTAGATTTAGTTAATCTCACCTCGCTGTGGTGAAGTTATTAGACAGCCTGGTTGGAAATATATTCATTGAGTGACAGTATGACAAGACTCTTTCCAGTTTTGAGAACTTTGGATGAATTCCAGAGATCAATGTAGAAATTAATTGCTTATAGTTTCTGGCACAAGTTTTTCTCATCAGCACTGATTTTTTGAACAGCCATCATAACAGGGCACTGCTTGCCAAGGTAAGGAGCCTGACAGTTTTGCAATTAGAGAGGACTGGGGGTTGATCTGTTGGTCTTAAGAAGAGATATGCACAGTGTACAAATTACATGCAAAGGCAAATTAACCAGAGTGTTTTAAAAATAATTGTTTAACGTTCTATCATTTAACTTCTCTATCATTCATTTCATCTCTCTATTAGGGACAGACTTGAAAATAATTAGACATAAATATTTCTGAGCTTCACTACTTTTTGTATGTGTTTTCACAATATTGTACTTATAATTTAATCATTACAGAAATTATGGAAAATTGATTTTTATGAAAATAAAGCAGCTGGTGATATAAATCATGTTCACAGAATTGAGTAATTTATAACACCTAAGGCATTGCATGTGGTGAACTTTAACTCAAAGTGATAACAGAAAACCTCACCCTATCCTCTGCAGGTTTTAAGAAAAATGCCCTGTGCTATGAAGGAATGCAGAAAGATGGCTTGTGTATTATAAATTAGATTTAAATTATTTATGAAATGTTAACTTTACTACCTCATTATTCCCTATGAACTTTCAATTTATTCACTAGTAGTCCTGATTATATAACTAAATAACTTTTGTGATATATAAATATTATTTCCCCAAAAGTTGTATTTATTTAATTCTCACACACATTCTCAGACACACATGCGCACTACAAATTTCAGTCTTTACTCTGATATGGTCATCTTTATTTTTCTGTCACTCAGATTAATTTTTATTTTGAAACACCTACCAATGTAAGAGAAAGTTAATTTTAGTTCATCTGCTACTTACCTCCTTTTGTAAGGTTTAAATGAAAATTCGGGAAGGACATTATACTACTAAATAGTAGAAGCATATGCGGTCCTCATATCATTTGTGTATATACATATCAAGCAATTCATTGACATGTATCATTTATGTTTGTCTCTACTTTGTCAATGTTGTGAGTATATTCTTAACTATTGTCTGTAAAGGCACTTAGGTCTAGTAGCTCTCTCTGCTCATCTCATGCTATAGTTAAGGGTCAGTCTGATACTTCTAAGTCCCACTGAGATAAAAGAATCTAAGAAGCCCTTTACAGTTTAAAGTGACTAGGTTCACAATTGCCTTTTTTTTTTTTAAGTCTTGCTGAATGCCTATAGAAAGGAGGAGGGTGCAAAGCTTCCTTCCTTCAATTCACAGGTTACAAGGCCCTTCTTTGGAACAAGCTGCTCTGTTATTTGCTCCTTCTTTTGCCTTTACCCAGGAGACTATTTTGTAGTCTTCAAAAGAAGTCTACATACTTATGGATCCCTTATTATAACTTCTGAATATTTATCACATATTCTGCCTATGAATAGAGTCTTTCAAAATTGCTTGAGTTCTTAGAAACCAAAACATTTTTTAAAAACTTTTTATTTTTAAAATTGTTTTTGGTTACATCCCTCCCCTGGGAAAATGAGCACTAAAAGTCTTAAGTGTCTGGATGAGAATTGGGCATAAAGGTATGAAAAGTAAAATGAAAAAAAAAGACCATAAATTACTATCACTGAAAAAATTAAAAACATATGTTTGCAATGCAGAATTATGTTCATTTTGCAAAACTTTCAATGGTGTTTTTGGTGTACATTATTTTTAATATATACAGAATATATAATATGTAAAGGAGATTCTATTTTTTCTAGATTTTAGGTGTGGATCCTTAGCTGCAAACAATAAATAACTGGTGTCAAGGAGTTCTGCAACCTGAAGCCAGGGAAAAAATCACCTCTGCAGAATAAGCTAAACAGATATTGAAGGGAACGCTCAGAAATAGCCTATCACTACATACAAAAAACATGTTTTTTTTCTTTAAATATTTTATTCCTTTATTTGACAGAGAGAAAGAGAGCACAAGCAGGGGAGAGGCAGAAGGAAAGGGAGAAATAGGTTCCCCATTAAGCAAGGAGCCCAGTGTGGGGCTCCATCCCAGAACTCCGGGATCATGACCTGAGCCAAAGGCAGACACTTACCCAACTGAGCCACTCAGGCGTCCCTACTTCCATGCTTTTTAAGAAAAGTAAATCTATACCTGAAGAGTTAAACAAGGTTGTTTGTAAATATGTATAACTGTATATACTTATATTCATGTAGATGTACAAATAGATGAATCCTTTGTATAGCCAAGGAAGGTTTAGATTGTGTGCACTTTGTATTTTCTTTCCCTTCTCAAACCAAACCCAAGGGGTATGAGAGGAAGTGCTTCTATCCATATCAAGTCAATTGAAAATATTCAAAATAATCATTGGGAGAGCTTGCCATAAGTCCACTGAAGTCCAAAGGGCATCTGACTCCATTGGTCAGCTCTAAGATAAGCAATGGTTGCCAGAGTTGCTACTACTTAGCAGCAGAGCGTGGATAGCTGGCATTCCCAAAACAGATTGGGTAAGGATCCTGTAATTCTCCTGTGAACCTTGCATAAGGATTCAGACAGGGCCATCTCTAATAGATATATTGGGGGGGCTAGGATACACAGATACTGGTACCATTATCCAGGGGGCTATAGAAAAATGCCTAGAGAAGACATTACTCACTTGACAAAATGAACCAGTGAGAAATGCCCAACAGTGGAATTCTCTAGAGAACCCACATAAGTACCATGTAGAGAAAACAGCCAGAAATTCTGAATCTATAATATACAGCTTGCTACATTTTCTAATTACAAGTAAAATTCCCAATCATATGAAATCATTCCTTGTGTCTTCACTGTACTCTTGCAATTGCCCTTATCATACTGAAGGGGACATAACAGCAAATAAGAATGAAAGATGTAGAGCAAAAAAGTGGGAAAACAACCATATGTATAGGGGATTTAATCCAGAGGGAGCTATTAAAAGGACAATGGATGAAATGAAAATGTTTACCTTATATTATGGAGGCTAGTTTATTTGAAATACTTTAAATACATAAGCATATATTTAAATACTTTATGTATATTAAATACTGTAATAATTCATGGACTCTTATAGAGTCTGATTTATTCAAAACCCTTCAAAAATATATATTATATATGCATGCTACTATTTGCTTCTACTATTAAACATATGTTTCCCGGGACACCTGGGTGGCACAGTTATTAAGCATCTGCCTCTCTGTTTTAGCTCAGGTCAGAGATTGAGGCTCACATTAGGCTCTACACTCAGCCCGGAGTCTGCTTGGGACTCTCTCCCCCTCCCCTCCTCTCTCTTTCACTCTCAGTAAATGCATAAATCTTAAAACAAACATATGTTGCATTTATACAACTTTATATTATAGACTTTAATTTAAAAAAAGTTACCTATGCATCAGTCTCCCCTTTTCTCTAAATTATTTGGGCAAAAGGGGAATTAATCATTTCCCAGGGAAGTTCTAAGATACAACTACTTTTTGTGTGCCGTATTTGTCTCTACTGCGTTCACTCTACTATTATCATGGCTGGAAAGACCAGAACTGTATTATCCTTCCCAGTGCCGGCCTCACCTCACTATAACTTAAGCAGAAGAGTGAAAATTGGTTGGTCACTGGTTTGTGCTATTTTTGCTCCCAATACCATGATTCGAGGTTTTTTGGGGTATTCCAGATTTTACTGAATAAGGCAATGGATCAGTTTTATTATACAATCGGACAAATCACCTAAAGTAAACATATTTCTAATATTAATGAAAAGTTAACTGACAACCTCTCTCAAGGAAATTTCATACTTTCTAGCTTGCTAGTCATTGCCTAGTCTCTCTCTCTTTTTGATATGCATCTACTCTCTCTGTCTTGTGTATTTATAATCCAAAAACATTGTTTACATATAGAGAAATTTATCTTTGTCCTTTTGTCCCCCACCCCCTTACCCTTTGTCAAATTGCATCCTCAGAACTTTATTCCCTGGCAGCTTAATTTCATTTTCATGAATCCAGAAAAAAAAAGAAAGAAAAGGAAAAAAGAAAAGTCCTAGATATATACACATGTGTTTCTATGTTTGTAACCTTAATACAGATACAAGTATCAAGTAAAGAATCATTTTTAATTTCTTCTATATCAAAGCATTTCTCTTTTTTATATTGTATTAAATCTCACCTTCTTTTATCCTTACCAGCAGCAGTTACATATAGCAGAAATTATAATTAATGTAGGTAAATATTTTTAAACAATCGTTAGTAATCCTAATATAAAATGTCCATTATAGTATTGGTTAGAATGATCATAGGAAACAGATGGTGACCTCAAATGATAAAATGAAGAGAGATTAATGAAACACTAGCTACTGATGTGAAGACAAGGTTAAGGAAAACAACAAGGGATGGTGAATCAATCACTACAGCGCTAGCAGTAGCAGTCAGCCATTCTCACCCTTAGAGCTGGTAGGGAATGCGAAACTTGTGGTTATCACATCTGATTGCTGCAGCTTAAAAAAAAAAAAAAAAGTGGTGAACAACCACTGCCAAAGTGCAGCCAAGCAGATTAAAGTGAGCCAGTATAATAAATGACCTTACTTCTTTCTCCAGTTGTCCTTGAACTCCTTCCAGGGCTGCCCATTGGGCAATTCTCCTGGATGATGAAGATCAAGAGGCTTTGTCTGCTGTTAGCATTTAGAAGCCAGTTGGTCAGTGTTTATAGCAAGATAAAGTACATGGAAGAATGGACCTGGAGGTATAAATGAAAAATAATTTGTACAAGCCACCTCTTTCTCCCATTAACATCAACTCCAATGCTTTGTCTGGATGAAAGACTCAGGTAAGTTAGCAGAAGAAAAGAAATGAAACCAAATAAAAAATTGTTACTTTTATGCAGCTATTATCCTTACACCATTTATTCCATGTTCCCCTTACCCTCTATAGGCATATACACTGGTTGGGAAATTTCTATGTAGGGAGTTAACTTGACACAAATCTTAATCCTATGGGACAAAAGATATCCATGCCTCTGTCCTTACCAGGTTGACGACCATTATTGAGTCCAGAGGAAGTAGGAGGAACTTAAGAGGAACTTAGTTTATAATATAGTGATAGAGTTGCTCTTGACACTATTGGGGAGAAGCAACTTAATTTTCTCTTAATAATCAGGGTGAATCACCTTGGCCAGCACACTAGCCCCTCTCTGTTAGTTCAGTAGCAGAAACATCAAATAAGAGACAACTATATTTCCTAGTGAAAGCATTTCTTCTAGCATGTTAGGAGACCTAAACATAATGATCCTAAGATCACAGAAACAGAAAGCAAAAATTTTGTAAGTGGGTTAATAGAGCGATAAGGGGGATGAGTCATGGCATTCTTGGCCACTCCCAACTCCCAATGGATCACAGAAAGAGAGCAAAGAAAGCTTTGCTCTCTTTCTATGGAAGAGACCACACTGAATATTGGCTCATGGACTTAAAGTCAGAGTGATTATATTTCCCAGTTTACACCAGGTGCTGTCAATTTAAAACTTTTATTTCCCCTTTCCCTCTGAAAAATGTTCTGGCTTACACTAAGTTAAACAGTTATATTATTTCAGGCACATAATGCATGTTATAGAACAGTTCTCTATACTTGTAGGAAATTCTTTTTGTCTACTGACATCACAGCAAATTCCGCAATAAGCCGTTTTAAAATTTTACCAGGTCAAAAAAAATTTTTTATCAGGTCAGCTGTTTCTATGTAATAGAGTACATTAAGACAAATGAATTCTCATCTTTTCTCATAGCCCCACTTTTTAGTGTTTATATTAATTCCCTGGTTGACAACTATGTTTTCAAGATACCAAGGCAATCACTAAAACATTACTACCAAAGTGGAGCTTGTACCTTAACTGCTGATTGCCAAACTACCAATTACCAGACCAGAACTATATTTGATTCAGAAACTGAGGAAAAAAATAGAATATTTTATAGAATTTTGGCATGGCTGCTTTATGTGAGCACATTACTGATGGGCCCATCTCTGAAAATATTATATATCCATGAGAGCTCTATAAACTTATGCAGTGAATCAAACAGGTACTTATTGTACATGGTAGGCCCCATTGTGCCACTTAATATTTTAAGATTAGTTTGTCAACTATAACCCAAAATTTTGTAAAACTCTGAGATATGTGAATATGTATAAATATTTAACATTATTTTACAATAATTTTAACTTTTATTCAAATCCTGCTTTATGTATTTTAACTTTATTAGCTAAATTGGGGAAGTAAAACCTCTATTATTTTTTTCCAAAGTGATTTCAAAGTTGTCAAAATTAGCTTCACTGAACATTTTTGTTAAGAAAAGGCATATATATTCTAATAGTAGTAGTAAAGAAAGTGAAAGCAATTGAGTGATTCTGAAGTAAATTAAGACATCCTAGTTTTATTTACTTGGTTTATTTTTACAGCTGTAATTTTTGGTGAGATGCCAAAACTAAAGTGTGTCCTTTGAGAAGATATACTGGCTAGTGAAGCAATGAAGCCACCAAAACTTAAGCAATCTATGGCTAACATTTTGGTGTCACCTGCATATAGACTATAAGCATACTCCACTGTGGCCACATTTTTGGCTGGCATAGTTTCTTTGTAACAGAAATCAGAAATTTTTTTAAAGTTTACTTATTTATTTGAGATAGAGAGAGCAGAAGAGGGGAAGCACAGAGAAGTAGGAGAGGCAGATTCCACACTCAGCAGGGAGCTCCACATGGGGCTCAATCCCAGGACCCTTGGGATCACAACCTGAGCTGAAGGCAGATGCTTAACTGACTGAGCCACCCAGGCGCCCCATGAAATCAGAATATTTTAATGGTATCATTTGAAAAAAATCAGATGAATTGGGAACATAAAATATTTATGCTACAAAAGAAAGAATCAAAAATTGTAGATTGAATATGTTTTAAGAATACCTCTGAGCCTAGGTGGCTCAGTCAGTTGGGCCTCTGACTCTTGATTTCGGCTTAGTTATTGGTCTCAGGGTTCTGAGGTTGAGCCCCACATGGAGGCTTGCATCGAGCCCTACATCTGGCTCTGCACTCAGTGGGGGTCTGTTTGAGATTCTCTCCCTTTCCTCCTCCCCCACCTCTCTCTCAAATAAATAAATCTTAAGAGAAGAAGAAGAAGAAGAAGAAGTAGTAGAGGAAGAAGAAGAAGAGGAAGAAGAAGAAGGAGAAGAAGAAGGAGAAGAAGGAGAAGAAGGAGAAGAAGAAGAAGAAGAAGAAGAAGAAGAAGAAGAAGAAGAAGAAGGGGAGGAGGAGGAGGAGGAGGAAGAAAAAGAAAAAGAAGAAGGAGTGTCTGGGTGACTTAGTCAGTTAAACATCTGTCTTTGGCTCAGGTCATGATCCTGGAGTCCTAGGATGGAGCCCCCAGTCATTGGGCTCCCTGCTCAGCAGGGAGTCCACTTCTTCCTCTGCCCTTCACCCTGCTCCTGCTCTCTCACTCACTCTTGCTCTCTCTCAAATAAATAAAATCTTAAAAAAAAAAAAGAATGTTTCTGGTAACTCTGTGACTCAAAATATTAAGGTAAATTATAGTCTAATTTAAAGAAAGCTGTGTATCTAAGAATCTCATTGTAAAGGTAATGGAAGCTTAAATAGGTTACAGAGATAGATTCAGCAAAATAAGAAGACACTTAACCGAATAAGCCACCCAGGCACCCCTATTAATTGTCTTATACTTAAAACATTAAATTAGAGCTTAGATACCCTTAAACATTAAAGAAAAAACTGCCACATTATAGATATTAGTAAAATGTGACTTAAAAGGTTAAGAAGGCTGTTCAAAGAGGGCTGTCTTAGTACTAAATGTGGAAATCACGACTTCCTGCCAAACACATCCTATTCTTATTTTTTTCCTCTTTATATGCATGTAATACTTAACTTTTCAAAATGCATGAATGAGATCACATGACACTGAAATTGCTATAATTATGATACAATTAAGAATTCCATATCAAAAGTATTATTATTAAAAATGATTATTGATTTTTCTAGGTTTCCTCAGTAACCACAGGATTTGACAAATTTTCTGAAATGCACATGTTCGATGGAACTATACATCAGTTTGCTGACAGAGCTTACCTATGATTAAGACTTCCTTTAGGAGGAACTATAAGAGCTACTCATGGAATACAGCTAATAATCTGTTTAAACTAGCTACATGTTTTCCAATTATTGGTCAAGAAATTTAAAATTATAATTGCTTGAGGTAATCAGTATTAACAGAAATTAGGGATTGACTTATAACTGATGTCAGGCAATGGTGATTACTCATCTATTTTCCAAAGACTACTGTGCAAATTTTCATGAATAAAGGAGAGTCTCAAATGATTCTTGGATTGTATAAAGTCAATTGAATCAATTTGACATAAAAGAAGTGATTATGTCAAAATGAAAATAACCTTTAAAATAGGACAATGGGGAACCATCCATTTCATTTATTTTCATTTTTCTTCTTTTATTTAACCTTATGCTCGTTTATCTTTGTATTTCAGATAGTAATACCTTTAGTGGAGAAATAAACTTATCTCCTATTTTGTCTGGTGTTTCTGTTGCTGCCATTCTCTTGCTTTTCCAAGTTAACCCAATAAGGTTTTATTAAATGCTATTACCTTTTATTTTCGGGGAAAACATTTTGTGAAGTTTAAATATTTCATTAGACCCTAAAGCTATAATAATGTGGTTTACTATCACGGGAGGATTTTAATTATATCAAACTTTAAGAAAAAAACAAAATAAAGCAAAAAAATTACAAATTACGAAACAGATATTTGAACAGATACTATTAAACCAAGTCACATCTACAATCTTACCTCTACACTTGAGGTATTTTTTTTTAGCTGGCAGAACACTGTGAATACTGTGAGTTCCCAAGTATTTGCATACCGGATTTAGACAAGATATTTTTACAGTATCGATTTGGCTTTCAGCAGCTTTTTCTTCTTACAAACACAGATAGTAAAAGGAAGTTGTTTTCCATGAAAAAAGAATAGCTCATTTATTTGGTTATAAAACTGGATACCAAAATGATAAATGGTTCTGGGAATGTTGAGTTTCATCTTTTCAATAAGTCCGTCATGAGTTATAGTAAATACTAAGAGACTCATTGATTTCCCAGCTCTCTGACTCATGCATTCTGAGATTTGAAAGTTCACAACAAAGATAGCCAACATTAAACCTTTATAATATAAAATACATTGCAAAAATATGTTTAGCTTTGGGTTAAAGTTCCATTTTAATGAGTTTTCTTTTTTAATAAATGAATCTAGTTATAGAGCATGATGATTAATGGTGTATGTGAATAAAAATACCTGTAAAAATTTTTTGTATAATTGCAGTACTACTTTAGGCTAGGATTTATTTTTGAAGTTCATCATCTTGGAACAGTTGCATCAAAATTTTAAAAATGCACCATTTAAAAAATAAAATGTATAAGGAATCTTTAAGCCATTAAAGAATGGCAGTAAGCAATAGGAGTTATTATGGCCTCATAAGTGTTTCACAAAGTGGAAATTTTAACTGATGCTATTTTTTTTAATTTAAACAGATCAAAGATTAGTTAGATTATTATTTACAAAGATAACAATAGACAGTGGCAATTGATCACTTTTCCTTTCATGTTAAGCTCTTTTGAGTAATACTGGCAAAGCAGCAAATTAAAAAAAAAAAACTTTCATAGTAATGAAACTGCTTAATACTTTGACCATATTGAATAACTTGGCATAAACATATATATTTATATTTATTTCTAGTTCTCATATTTAATGTTACCCTGTTAGCAATAAGATTTTTTTCTGAAAAACTATTTTTATAGAAGATAAATAACAGAAAATTGCCTAATTATTATCAGAACAAGGAAATACTTTAATAATGAGTTTTATATAATATAATTATTTACTGTTTACTTCATTCTTTTTGAAGCTAAAAATGAGCCAAATTCCTTACGACTGTTTCTCCTATAAAAATATAAAGAAATCCTGCCAGACATTTAACATTACATGTAACAAGGCTAAATCTCATACAACCATGGCATAGATGACTATGTCTATAGATCTAAGGAAAATCTGCCCTGGACAAGTAAATTCCTTGAATTTTTGGCTCTGCTTTCCTCATACATGAAGCAAGGAATTAGACTAGATCACTCAGAGACCACCTCCCCATGCACATTCTATGGGAGGTACTCAGACAGCACTAACCAAAGTAATTCTGGCCTGAAAGGAATTCAGTAAGATTACAAACCAGCTCAGGTTTGGATTGGCATCCTGGAATGGGAAAGTCACATAATTGTGTCTATTTCTTTCAGGCCCTTTAATGTGGAGCTGATCCAGTTCAGTCCTTAATTCTCAGTAGAATTATTGTAAATGGTGATAAGAAATCCCCAGAACTTAGATGTGCCTATCTCTACTTCTGGACATGCTCTGAGACCTTGACCCCAGAATTACCTGAATATGTACACCAGCATGGACCTCTTTCCTGAGTCAGTAATGCAAGGAGGTCAGGTATGCATCCCTAAAACCAAGTGCCTCTTGGTTTTGAATAATGCTCAGTCTTTCAGGCTCAGATAGATGCATCATCAGTTGAGAGCATCTATATCTACTCAGATGCTCTAAATATATATTCATGAGAAAGGGGATGTGAATATAGGAGTAAATAAGAGTTTAGATTTGAAAATGCTCATTAAGAGACTCCCAGGAGGAATCAAGTGTACCTATTAAAGAGGTATTTATACTTATGTGTTGAATTTAATATTAAATTCCTGAGCTGAGAGCAGACACTTAACTGACTGAGCCCACCCAGGCATCCCTACAAGTAGGTATTTTTAAAAGTCAGTGAACAATACAAGTGTTTTAAAAAATGTTTAATCAGAACAGGACTATGATGAGAAAATGAATACGAATGACCTAAGGTGCAGTAAAAGAGCTATCCACCTATGCATTTACTAACCCCATATACTTTAGAGTTTAAAAAATAAAAACTTTTTTCACATTAAAAGAAATCTAACTGAGCTTCCCCTTCCCTTCCATTTCACTGCATGAGAATACCAACCTGGAATTATGCAACCTGGAAGGACACCCTCATTAAACCATGATGGCAGCCTGATTTCAGATTTTCCTCCTCCAAAACTGTGAGAAATAAATTTCTGTTATTTATAAGCTATCTAGTTTATTATATTTTGCTATAATAGCCTGAATGGACTAACACACTCCTGGTTCTTTCACTTTTAAAACAACTCTTTAATTGCACTGGACCCACACAAGTAGTCTAAATTAATCTCCCTGATTTAAAATCAGCAGACTAGAAAATTTATTAACATCTATAGCCTTCATTTTTTTTCCCTAAAAGATAACATATCCATAGTATGCAGTACATTATTGAGAGGGCACTATTCTGCCTAAGGCATTATCTAGGAAGCATTCATTCCCCTTTCCTCTGACCACTTGGAGGAAGTTCATTTCCCTATTCCTTTGATGTTGGTTTTGGTCATGTGACTTGAATTGGCCAATAGAATCTAAACAGAAGTGACAGATTGGTGATCTCATGTTTAATTTTGTCTCTCTGATGTGTCTGAACTTCACTATGAAATTCACTGTCTACACCTTGAAGTAGAGCCATCTCATCCAATCCAGAGACTAGAAAATGCTCAGTTTTTGGTTAGTTTACTATGCAGCAATGGATAACTATGTTAGTATTAATTGCATCTCCAAAGCGTGATGCCAGCTTATAACCACTGCTGGATAGGACAATAGCAGGGATGATATTTGCATATCTCTGTGTATAAAGGGTAATTTGTACCCTATTCTGTGTGATTGAGATTTCCAGTGTTGTGCACGTGGTAGCCCTGGACTATGACCGTAATTTGATGTTCTGGAAGAAGGTGAATAAACACTGAAACTTGAGAGAAATGAACACGTCTTGAAGTTCTGTTGTCCAGAATTTAAATTCATCACTCTCAGCTGTCTGAGATCCATAATCTATAGACTAGCTCACTTGTAAAACCTATCATCATAAAGTCTCCTGAGATATTTTGCTCCTTATTTGATCTTTATGCATTGTACCTCCTCTCTAACTAATATTTGAAGCAAACCTAACTTCTTGCAAAATTCTAAAATTTAAAAAAGTACTTTAATTTAAATGTACATTTTGTTTTTGTTGATTATTAGTTTCTTTGTAATTTGTTAGTCTCTCCTCTCTCCTGAACATCTCTGTTCTTATAAACACTCTTCACTCAAGTGTGTGATTATCTGTGTTCTCCCCAGAATACAATTCTTAATATTCCCTACATGTTTCCTTATCCCTTTTAGGATTCTAAGACTTTTTCATACCAGTGCCATAACGGATGCTTCAGCTGTTTATGACTCTTACTTTCTAGGAGTGCATCCTTATAATTATTAAGAAAGATCAACTTTACCAGATATTAAATCACTGCTGTAAATATATCCAAGCCCTGTGTCTGTATTGCCACTGAAGACCTGTGAACCCCAAACTATGACCTAGTCTCTATTTCCTCCATTCCTCAACATTTGAATTTCCTAGGCTTGAAATAAAATTTAAGTTGGCTTCTAAATGTTCCATTTCTACTATTTTCTATTCCTTTAAAGCAAATCTGGTGAGGGCCACCTGGGTGGCTCAGTTGGTTAAGTGTCTGCCTTTGGCTCAGGTCATGATCCCAAGGTCCTGGGATGGAGTCCTACATGGGACCTTGCTCAGCGGGGAGCCTGCTTCTCCCTCTCTCAACCTGCCACTCCCCCTGCTTGTGCTCTCTCTCTCTCTCTGTGTCAAATATATAAACAAAATCTTAAAAAAAAAAAAGAAAGCAGATACAGTGAAATTGTCAAATTTCTATTCAGTTTCTTAAATTGATTTGGTATCTTTTCCAACAGAGAGGATCTACATGTCTTCTGTATCTAAGTGCCATTATTCCCTGATGGTTCTCTTCCCTGAGGCCAGACATTTATTGTTTTTATTCCTGATATGACCATTGTATTTTTTCTTGCAGATTCCACTCTTACTGTAAGATATAGAAAGCCAATAGTTCTGAGCCTACCAATACATTCATTGTTTAAACAAATCTTGCTGACTTTTACTTTCTTATTTATGGTTATCCATCAAGTAGATATCTTCCTAATGTCTAGTCAAGGTCTGGGAGGAATATTTGTGGTTCCATCAGGTAGCACATTGCTGTACAAACACACACACACTCTCACACACACACACACACACACACATACACACACACACACCGCTAACTCAAGCATCATAATTCTGAATCTTCCTTGGCCATACATACTTTCTCCCTACTACATAAACTTTGTCACTCTCTCTGAACTTGCAGGACTTTTCCATCAAATTGTTTCAAATAATGTATAATCACCTAACTACATCCGACCAAATGATATAGGAAAGTTTCCTCAATTGCTCTGATAACTAACTTTCTCTCTCTACCAGTTTAAAAGCACGTCTCTTAATTATTTTTCCTCGATTCAGCTTTCCTCTGGGTAAGTAATTCCAGGCTGATCATTAAGATCGTGACTTTGTTAAACCATGTTGAGTCCCATTGGCCTCTTTGACCTAGTAATAACTTCACTGTTCAGTGGTTCCTAGTTCCTTCTTTAGCAACACTTAGGCACATAGTCTTCTAATTTTTATGTATATATACTATGTTGTTAACATTTTTTTTTCCTGAGGAAGGGTCTTTTCTTTCCTCTAGCGTTTTTTTTCTTGGTCCTTGTGTGTATAGGTGTTTCTTATTCTTCCAATTTCTAACAACATTCATTTTACATGGCTTTTGAGAAAATTTTTTCTGAGTCTCCAATCAAACCTGCTGCTTTGAGACAGTTTCTAGGTACAAATCTTTATGATGGTCTTCTTTGCCTTTGGGCTTTTATATATATAATCTCGTGTATATATACATGATGTACATATATACACACATACATATGATCAATCTCATATTATATACACATCATATATACATATATGTATACATTATATATACATAAAATATACACATTATATAACTATATAATTTTATAATTAATATATAAAATAATTATATAGTTACATAATGTGTATATATAGACATATATATATAGACAGATATATATAATGTGTATATATAGACAGATATATAATGTATGTATAGGTGTATGCATATACTCATTACATATATAGATATTGTGTATAAATATACATAATATATATATATACATGTGTGTATGTATATGTTATACAAATATACACACACACACCATGCATAATTAACTGCTTTCTGCAATTTAAAATCCCAATAATATAATAGTAGCTGTGACTATTTTCCTGGTGTCAGACCCAAAGCAAAATGAAGTATCCGTAGAATATGGACTTGGGGGAAATACTCATGGTCAGACTAGCTGACATCCCATTGAAGCAAAAATCAAATCTTTCTTTTTCATGCTTTTCCTCTCTATTCTCCTTTCCCTAAATAACATAGAGTTGGCTAAGTCTCAGCTTTCAAAATTGATATGAAAACTTCACTTCTCCTATCAAGAAAATCTTTTGATGGATATCATCTTTTGTTCTCTCTGGGGACCATTCCTATATATATGACTATCTTGTATATATTCATATATATAATATATTATTTATTATTTATAATATGTGTGTGTATATTATATATAATATATAATTATATATTTAAAATTTTGGAATAGGTAAGTATGATCATTTCAATGGAAGTAATAAAGAAGGTACTCCCATCTAAATTAATCTTGTGTTTCTGATACTGCTATTGTGTGAACATATAAAGCCGCTCAGTTGAAAACTCCTCTAGCTAACTCAGAACAAAATAGTAAATTGGAAAGGGAAGAATTTTGCAGTTTAATTTTCTTCAGTTTTCATTAAGAGGTTTTCATTCAGCACTCTAATTATTTCGTGTAATTTAATAATGAGATCAACCTAGAAAAAAAATTTATTGAATTAAATGGGATTATTAGGTAACATTTCCTGATGAGCTATATAGGGCACTAAGGCATAATTTGAGATGGAAAATAGAACAAAAATTACATGTGTCCTCAAAGAACACACAATAGCTTAAAATTAACTTATGTCTTGATTTGATCTGTTCTAGAGGTTTCTGTGATCAACACTTGAATTATTCATCTGAGTCTTATAGAATACTGCCCCTCAAGCTTTACTAATTATCTGTAGCTCTTTTAAAAAATGCAGATTCAGATTCAGTACACCTGAGAGGGGTCTGTGATTCTACATTTTTAACAAACTACCATGTAATGCCAATGACAAGTGAGAGTGGTTATCCTTTGAGTAGCAAGACCACAAAATGCATAAGGATAGTAGCAGGACAAGTAGTAAACTAACATAATGGAGAACAGACTTAACTGATATGCTAATGTTTTCTTCCAAAAAGAGCAGCTTCACCCCGATTATTAAACTCCATGAAAAAAAAGGAAAAAGAACAAAATACTTGGGAATAAAAGGGAATCTTATCCAATTCTTATGGTGAGGTGGTTGTGTGCTTATAGGTCCATGGAATATTCCAGCTATCCTCTCCACGTGAGTGGATTTTGGACAAAGTTTCAACTTTTCTAATCATTTTTTCTTACCTGTTTCCCAAGGCAAGAGTTGCTTATCTGATTGGTCAGAGGACAAGACACTCACTGACCACAGTTTAAAAACTGAAGTTGTTTTGCCTAAGTCCAAATGCAAAACAACATGAAAAGACTGATAATGGAAAGACTGGCAAAATATTTATTTGGCAAATATAAACCATAAAAAAATGACACAACACTAATATTAAGGTGCTTTAAAAGAAATTATAGTTATAGGGGCGCCTGGGTAGGTCAGTTGGTTAAGCATTAAGCATTTGCCTTCAGCTAAGGTCATGATCCCAGGATCCTGGGATCAAGCCCCACATGAGCTGCCTCCCTGCTCAGCAGGGAGTCTGCTTCTCCCTCTGCTCATTCCCCCACCCCACTTGTGCTCTCTCTCACTGGAGTGCAGAGTGCAGGAGAGAGCACAAGTGGGGGGGGGGGGAAGCAGGCTCCCCGCTGAGCAGGGAGCCTGATGCAGGACTCTATCCCTGGACCCTGGGATCATGACCTGAGCTGAAGACAGATGCTTAACTGGTGTCCCTAAATAAATTCTTAAAAAAAAAAAAGGAAATTATAAATTATAAACATAACATAAACATTAAAACAGGAAATTATAAACATCAACACTGCCAGCGTCCAGTCAGCTCAGGATCAGGATGAGTGGTTTCCCAAGAAAAAATAAGGGGGGAATATAATATGGCCAGAAAGAAACAAGAATAAGAATTCAACCCTTCTTCTGCCTAGTATCTATGTGCATCTTTCTTCTCCACTGACACATTTCAAACAATTGCATCACTAATTTACAGTTGTACCACTTTCAACCAAATATGCATTCACCATATACAAAGAAAAATACAATATAGAGACTCATCTATTTATTATATCCTGTTATAAGTTCAGGGTATTTGCATGACAGAACTGTCTCAGTGACAACATTTAATATGACTTAGGCTAGTACAGAATAATAAGGCTGTAAAATAAATATACTTAGTTCAGTACACCCATTATAAAATAGAAGACATGAAAATAGGTAAAACCAAAATTAATTTCCTATTTGCAAATTAAAGAAAGGGAAACAGCTATTAGAAAGCTAATAATGGGCATAAAATACTTAGTTTGCAAGTGACACTTTATCTTAAATATTAAACAAACATCATACCTTAACAGAATTTGATACTATTAATTACTTCTTGGTCACTTTGCCTTTCATCTGTCACATCTTTATCCTAAAAGTGAGGTTCCTCAAGGCTCAGTCCTTTCTCCCCTTCTTTTCTCTATGCTTATATTGACTCTTTGGTGTTCTTAGAGATTTTGTTCTGAATAAGGTATTTAGATATCAGTTGCAGAATTCCCAAATCTCTATCTCCAGCCCTGACCTGCCTCTTATATTCCAAACTCCTATATCCAACTGCATCCTCAGCATCTCCACTTGAGTGTTCAATAGTTTTTTCAAACATGACATGTCACAGACTGATTTGCCATTCTTATCCTGCAAGGTTGATCCTCCCACATTCTTTTCTATCTCCATAAAGAACAAATCATCTTTCACTTCTCAGGTCAAATATTTGGGTTCCTCTATTTCTCTCCTGTATCATGGACAACACATCAACATGCCATATCAGCCCTAATTTCTTTTTTTTTAAGATTTTATTTATTTATTTGGTAGAGCGAAATCACAAGTAGGCAGAGAGTCAGGCAGAGAGAAAGAGAGTGGAGGAAACACACTCCCTTCCTAGCAGAGAGTCTGATGCGGGACTTGATCCCAGGACCCTGAGATCACTACCTGAGCCGAAGGCAGAGGCTTAACCCACTGAGCCATCCAGGCACCCCTCCGTCCTAATTTCATCACTTATCTCAAACCTGAGTGTTTCTCACCAACATTATCACTACCATGCTGGCATAAATTCCTCTATCTTTACTCACATATATTTAATAATGTATTGAGCAGATATGATTTTTCTAGAATAATTTAAGTCACATTCTGCTTTGTTCCAAATCTACCAGTGGCATTATATATCAGTGAGAATAAATGCCAAAGTGCCTCCCATGGCACAGAACGACTGTTTTTTTGTCTGGCCTCTATTGCCTTCTCTGACCTCATCTTCTATCACTAATTCATTCCACTTCTGCCTCACTGACTTCTTATTGTTTTTGAAAAAGATCTCATGTTTTCTTTTGACACTGCTGGGGATACTCTTTCCTCCAGATGTCCTTACTGACTCACTCCTACATTTGGTTCTGGTTCATATCTCTTTTAAACTCAGATGTCAGGCCTTTCCTGATTTCCCTATATAAAATAACAGTTCCTGTTACCTCAGTCCCATGATTCCCTACCTCCATTACCCTGATTTATTTTACTTGATAGTTGTCACCATCTGCAATGTATTTTTTGTCTATAATAGTTATGCTTTTATCAGAATATAAGGTCCTCAAATGTAAGCACTCGGTTTGTGTTTTGATCATGGATTTATCTTCAACATATAGAATACGTATATATATGTAATAGGTACTCCTAAATGTGTTTAATCAATGAATGAATGGTGACTCTTTGAAAGCAACTGAATTAAAACCAGAATTTTAACAAAAAGGAGATAAGCTATTATTCAACATTGTATCAAGAGTCCTAGCAACTGTATATATGTATTGTGAAATTAAAATGAGGTATAAATATCAGGTGCTATGATTTTGAGTTCTCATTATGTGCAGATTTTATCTACTGAAAAAAATACAAAACCACAAACTAAAACATTACTTGAAATAATGAATAAGCTAAATATAGACATGTTATATACTGCATTAAGGGCCTTAAATTTTATCATATCTATAGCCACACTTTTTGCCCTGTAGTTTTGCAGTTCTTAAAACTAGAGAGATAGAATATGTTATCCCATCATTAACTTTGGTTTTAATTATGTGACTTTCTTTTGGCAATGGAATGTTACCAGACATGACTCAAGTAGGGGCTTAAAAAGCATTTGTAAAGGGACACCTGGGTGGCTCAGTTGGTTAGTGTCTGCCTTTAGCTCAAGTCATGATCCCAGGGTCCTGGGATCGAGTCCCACATCCGGCTTCCTGCTCAGTGGGGTGCCTGCTTCTCCCTGTATCTGCTCTGCCTGTCACTCTCCCTGCTTGTACTCTACCTGGAGCTGAGACATCCCCAGCCAAGGGAATTCTAGATCAGCTGACTGCCCACCAGCCTCAGATATATGAGTGAGCCTAGATAAGACCAGCAGATATACCAAGCTGAATGCAATCTAGATCAACTGACCTATAGTCAAACCGTATAGACTTTTGATCTAAATAAGCACCCATCAGTGCATTCTGCTGGTATTTTGAGATTATTCATTATGCATATTATTATGGTGACAGTAAACCTAAACTTGGTATAATCACAATTTGTCATTATATATATTATAATACATACTTATATGTATATAATATATACCTATTATAAGATATATTATTATGTATCTCAATGCTGCATTCTACATGAGCAATAACAGTGCTAAAATGTAATGGAATAAAACACTTACAAAAGCAATGTGAATAATGAATTACATCAAAATAATCCAAAAATATTTAATATAATGTCATGAAATTTGTAAAAGACATAAGAATGAAGAAAAAACTTGTTCATGGCTAGAGAAGGTCAATAATATAATCACTTTGATCCTTCCCTCATGAATGTACCTATCCAAAAACAAAATTCTTATCACAACTTCAAATTATTATTCAAGAAAGCAGATTCTAAAATGAGTATTAAAAAATAAATATACAAAACAAAGCAAGTCAATTTGGGAAGAGTCCGATTCAAAGAAAGTCATCAAGATATATTGGCACAGGACCAGATAAATATGTCAATTGTATCAAATAGATAATCTAGGAATTTTTTTAGGTACATATAAAGGACCTTATTATATGGTAATGATTGCTTTTCAGATAAGTGAGGAATGAAGAGATAATACAAACAACAATGCTGAGACAATTTGGGGAAAATTAGATATCTTAGAACATTCATAAAAATAAGTACTATTAAAATTATCTAAAGTATTACTATAAAATGTAAGATAATATGTCTATGATTTTAATCAAAATATTTCAAAGAGATATGGACAGTGTGGACATCAAAAGTACAAAGACAATGTGCATGTAATTTATACTTTTTTTTTTAAATAAATAGGCTCCACATCTGGCATGGAGCACAACATGGATCCTGGACTCAAGACCCAGAGATCAAGACCTGACTTGAGATCAAGAGTCAGATACTTAGTGGACTCCCCCACCCAGGTACCCCTATAATTTATGCTTCTTAACTAAATATTTATGAATAACAAAAATATCATGTCCAAATTTACACAAGTGACTGGCCCATGACATTATATGCAATATATATACAACAAAGGACTAATAGTCACAATAAGAGCTCCAATACATTTATACAAAAAAGTCAAATAATTCAATACAAATTTTTGCAGTTATATAAAAATCAATGACAGAAGTAGAAATGTGAGTGGTCAATAAAGGCCAAAATATTCTTATTCTTACCAGTAATAATGAAAATACAAAATAAAACAATTTAACAGCACTTTTTAATCATCTTCCTGAGAAGACAAAAATGAAGGTTTTTCACATTAATCTTTTCTCTACACATCCTTAGGGAAAAAAAAAAGTTGTAGCTGAGAAAACAGAAAAGTTTTGCTCTTATGATGAACAAAAACAACCTTTCTGATAACAATCTTTTCTGATACTCAATAATGTGAAGAGAATGACCTATATGATTTCTATGGTTTCTTCTTTCCTATAATGTCACTAAGAGAAAAGTCAAAACTGTCTTCACGGAAAAGATAAAATATATGTTGTAACAAAGTAAAAGAATACCTATAACATGTAAAAAGTGCAGAAATGAAAATTCTCATTCCGTCAATTATGAAAAGACAAATCACTCAACAAATCAGAAATAAGCAAAACATAGGGTATTTCAATATCATTATATTATACTACAAAATTTATTCACATTTTATTTAAAATTGATGAGAATGATATTAACCACAAAAAACAAATATTTAGAAATGAAATATTCTGTTATCACAGAAGGATACGATCTATTTTCTCCAGCTAGAGAATATTTTGTTTTTGTGAAATAGATATTAAGTGAAGATATATTCCTTAAAGCCCAGATCAATCAAAATGCAAGACATATTGAGAATCTTAAAGACTGTTTCAAAAATTATTTGAAGCATTGGGGCTATTTAGAGATTCAATTACCATTACCTTAAAAATTGTTTTTCAGTTTTTAAAATAAGTCACAATAAATTGGCTAGTCTTTTAGAATCATAGTCTTAAGTATTCTAAAAAATAAGATATTAAAATTGTTGTTTCCTAAGGATATTCACTTACCCGGAACTGTTAATATTCCAAAGTAGAAACAATTGTTCCTGAAACAAAATGCATGAAAAGTCCAATAATAAGAAGACTGGCAAAATATGCATTTGGCAATTATAAACTATAAGAAAATAAGTGAAGCAACACTGATCAGGTATTTTTAAGGAAATTATAGGTATAAACACCAACATGGACAATTTGAAAACCTATTCTCTCGAGTTAATATAAAATAATGTAAATCATACATTCAACATGAAGGTAATTAAATGTTCTAAAGGAAATTGCTAGAAATACATATAAAAAATGAAGGAAAGATAAATGTTGGGAAGACAATATGTCGTCGGTTTTGGACAAATTAAATTCAACAGTGGTAAGTAGACAAAATACAGTCAAATTTATGTTTTTCAACAAGTTTATAATTGTTGAATGTCTTCATTATTATTAAATAAGAAAACTTCACATGAACACAGAATTCAATATAGAAAGGCTGACAAAGGGGTGCCTGAGTGGCTCAGTGGGTTAAAGCCTCTGCCTTCAGCTCAGGTCATGATCCCAGGGTCCTGGGATGGAGCCCCGTATCGGGTTCTCTGCTCAGCCGGGAGCCTGCTTTCTCCTCTCTCTCTGCCTGCCTCTCTGCCTACTTGTGGTCTCTGTCTGTCAAATAAATAAATAAAATCTTAAAAAAAAAAAAAAAGAAAGGCTGACAAAATAATACAATTCTAAGGAAAGGAAAATGAATTTAAATATAAAAAAGGTGGAAATACTGGATTATAGGTTATGTATATATGATCCATTGTGATATATATATATAGTCATCCAGTTTTTCCAGATAGTTGTTATTCACTTACACTCCCACCAACATTGTATATGAGTTCAAATTGCTTCACAGTCTCAATAACACCTGTATAATTTACTTTTTTGTTGTTGTTTTTAAGTTTAGCAATTTGGTTCATGTGTAATGGGGAACATAGTGATTTTTAAGTTGTATTGCTCTGAAATCTAATGAAATTGGACAACTTTTTAAAAATTTGGCCATTTGAGTTTCTTCTGTTCCTGTCCTATATTTTGCACATTTCCTTTTTTTTTTAAATTGTGGAAGAACAATTTAACCTGGTAGCCACCCTCTTAAGTGCAGCACAGTATTGTTAATCATAGGCACAATTCTTTATAGTAGATTTCTAGAATGTATTCATTTTGCATAACTAAAACTTTATACCTGTTAATGGCAACTCTTCATTTCCTCTTCCCTCCATTTTTTCCTATTGGGGTCTCTGGTTAAGTCTCATTTATTTTGTAGGAGTACATTAGATAGATAGATAGATAGATAGATAGATGGATAGATAGATAAACAGTCTTTTCTCTAATATTTCTTGCAAATATTTTTCCCCAGTACGAATATTTTATATTCATTCTCCTAAGAATGAATATAAAATTTCTGATTATCAGAAATTCTTTTTTTTTTAAGATTTCATTTATTTATTTGACAGAGAGAGAGTGAGAGAGGGAACACAAGCAGAGGGAGTGGGAGAGGGAGAAGCAGGCTTCCTGCTGAGGAGGGAGCCTGATGTGGAGCTCGATCCGAGGACCCTGGGATCATGACCTGAGACGAAGGCAGACGCTCAAAGACTGAGCCACCCAGGTGCCCCTGATTATCAGAAACTCTTAATTTTAATATAATCCAAATTATTTTTTTCTTTCATAGAGAGTACTTTTGTATCCCGTTGAATAAATCTATGCCTGCCCAGAGAGATTTTCATCTAAAGCCTTTATTGTTCTTCTTGTTTCTTTTTTAGATCTATAATCTGTTTGGAATTAAATTTTGCGTAGAATGTTAGAAGTGGCTTAAAATTTAGTTTTTTTCAATATAGATATCCAGTTGAACCAGCACCATTTACTGAAAACATCATCATTTCTCCATTTCAAGACAGAGTCCCTTTAGCCATAGATCATATCTGAACTGTTTCTGGAATTTCTGTTCTATTCATTGGTCTGGTTTATTTTTTTTATTATTATTGCATCAATATTATAATCACTTACTTTGTTTTAGCTGTATAAGGATTCTTGACATTCGTTATTGCACATTCACCCAATGTTTATGAGAAAAATTATTAGTGTGAAGCTTAATAAATTGTCTCAAAGTGAACTCCAGCTGGCAACCAGCATAAGTTAAAAAAACAAACAAACAAGAGTATCCACAACCAGTACTCTGAACTTCTCTCATGCATGCTTCCAGTCAGGATTCCTGCCCGAAGGTTCACAATATACTGACACCTAGCCCGTGAGTAAGATCATATAGGATGTACTTTTTAATCTCTATTTTTTTTGTTCAATAGTTTGTGAGATTTATTTTATATGAAGTGGCATTTAGTTTGTTCTCATTACTATATTTTTTAAAAATATTTTATTTATTTGACAGAGAGAGATCACAAGTAGGCAGAGAGGTAGGCAGAGAGAGAGAGAGAGAGGAGGAAGCAGGCTCCCCGCCCAGCAGAGAGCCCGATGCGGGACTTGATCCCAGGATCCTGAGATCATGACCTGAGCTGAAGGCAGAGGCTTTAACCCACTGAGCCACCAGGCGTCCCCTCATTACTATATTTTATTGCATTAAATGTTTGTGCCACAATGTTTGTATTCATTCTACTTTAGATAGAAATTAGAGTTGTTTCTAGTCTGGGCTATAATAAATAGATGGACTAGTTTTCTATTACTGCCATAACAAAGTAGCACAAACTTAGTGGATCTCAGTTCTGGAAGTTTTTGGTCCACATGGGCTCCTTTGGTTCCCTGTCCATGTCTCACAAAACTAAATTTAAGATGTCAGCTGGCAGGTTCTATCTGGAGGTGCTGGAGCAGAATCGCTTCCAGGATCATTTAGTTTGTTGTTGGTATTCAGTTCATTTGGTTGTCATTTGTTTCCCTTTTCCTTGTAGGTTGTCACTGGGAGCCTCTTGACTTTTTAAGACCACCTGAATTCCTTGTCATGTTCCTACCTCCAGCCTCAAATCCTCCAAGGGCAGATCAAGTCCTTCTTACGCTTCCAATCTTTCTCACTTATTCTTGTACCTCATCTTTTCTCCAGCTGGAGAAAGTTCTCTGCTTTCAGGGCTCATGGAATTAGGTTGGGCTCACCTGGATAATCTAAATTAATTTCTCTATTTTAAGGTACTTAACTTTAATCATATCTGAAAAGCCTCATTTGCCATGTAACATATCATAATTGGCAGCTTCTTAGGATACGATATGGATGACATCTTGTGGGGGAGGGGTGATATTCCGTCTTCCACAATGCTGTTTCTAATAGCATTCTTGCAGATAGCTTTGTGAATACATATCTGCACTTTATTAGCATATACTTGGGATAAATGTTTTTGCCAAAGAGTGTAAAATTTAGTAGATACTGCCAATTTTCCAGAAAGTCCCTACAATCTAGCAATCTGCAAGATCTCCCATGTCCTAGGTTCTCATAAACAGTAGATGTTTTATGACTATTCCAGCTAGCCATTCTAATATTGTACAATATTTCACATTGTGGTTTCAATATGGATTATAATGATAATTAAAAGATTGATAAAGTTTTCTTGTTTCTTACCTTTGGATATCCTTTTTTCTTTTTTCTTTTTTTTTTGTACAGTCTTTGTTTAGGTCTTGATCTTTTTTTGTTGTTTTCCCTCTATTTCATTGAATTGGAAGAGTTATTTGTGTTATTTATATTAATACTTTGTTGAATATACATATTGGAAGTATTTTTCCACTCAATAACATCCTTTTGCACTTTCTTAATGATCAATTTTAATGAAAAATATTTTATTTGAAAATAATATATTTTATTGTATTATGGCTTATCATATTTTTATTTATGAAACTTTTGATAATGTTTATCCTCAGGAAACTACTCCTCCACATTGTATTCTAATTTTTGTTATTATTCTACCTTTGTTAGAGATAAATGAATTTGAAGTCAATATGTAAATGGCATAAGATACGGATCAATACTCACTTTCTCTTCCATGAATATCCAATTGACCCAGCATAATTTTTTTTGAAGAATATCCTTACTCTAGTTATTACAGCATTTACTTATGTCAATTGTCAAGCAACTGTACATGTGTGGGACTTTCCAAACATCTTTTTCTGTCCATTATTCAGTCTGTCAATTAGTATACCTATTCTATACAGTCAAGGTTGCTATAGCCTATAGATCCTGGTATCGATTGGCTTAAGCCCTCAACTTTGTTTTCCTCTCCAATTTTATTTATGTTTTGCTTATTTTTCTTAAATAAGATGCATGTTTAGTCAATATCTTTCCCTCTAAACATTATTTTATCTGTCTGAAAAATGCAATAGATGCAATCAATAGGAATTAAAGCATCAATAAATAAATAAATAATAAATAATTTTTTATTTAAAATTTTTATTTTATTTAAATAAATAAAATAAATAAATAAATAATAAATAATTTTTATTTAAATATTTTTTATTTTATTTAAATAAATAAAATAAATAATTAAATAAAAATTATTTAAATTTTTATTTAAATAAATAAATAAATAAATAATCAATAGGAAATAAAGCTGCTTTTATTTCCAGATAACTAGAGTGTATACACAGAAGTTATAAGAAAATTTCAAGAAAGCTTAGACTAATAAATGAATTTAGTAACATCAGAAAATATAAGATTAACATATATATACATATGCCATTTGAAAGAATCTATATTGTTAAGGTATAATTAAGGTATAATGTATAATGTATAAGGTATACATTAATCTACAGATTCAGTGAAAGCCCATATAAAATTACAAACAAAATTGCCAACTGATTCTAAAATATATGTATTGAAATACAAAGAACTTAAATAACTAGAATAATATATTTTAAAAAGAAGACAAAGGTTAAAAAATTGAGGGGCACCTGGGTGGTTCAGTTGTTAATCAATTGCCTTCAGCTCAGGTCATGATCCTAGGGTCCTGGGATCTAGCTCCACATCGGGTTCTCTGCAGGAAGGCTGCTTCTCTCCCACTCCCCCAGCTTCTGTTCCCTCTCTCGCTGTTTCTCTCTCTGTAAAATAGATAAATAAAATCTTAAGGAAAAAAAGGTTAAAAATTGAATCTCCTATGGTTAATACTTTCTAAGAAGCTACCATGTTCAAAAGAATAAAATTAATGCTAAGATAAACATTTCTATCAAGTGATTTTCAAAAACAGTATCAATGCAAATAAAAAAGAAAAAAATCTCTATAACAAATAGCACTAGAAAAACTATACGTAGGAAAAAAAATACATCAACATCTTCCTCATATTATATATGATAACAATTTAAGGTAGATCATTCACCTAAGCATAAAACTAAAATTATAAAGTACTATAAGAATATATAGGGGAACATTTCTGTGACAGTTCTTAAACAAGTCATGGAAAGTACTAACCATTAAAAAAATTACTAAATTGGGGTTAAGCCTCTGCCTTCGGCTCAGGTCATGATCTCAGGGTCCTGGGATCAAGCCCTGCATCTAGCTCTCTGCTTGGTGGGGGAGCCTGCTTCCCCCACCCCCCACTTGCCTCTCTGCCTGCTTGTTATCTCTCTCTCTGTCAAATAAAAAAAATTACTAAATTGTACTTTGTTTAATTTAATATCTTATTGTCATCAAAAACCAGTTAAGAAAATTTATAAATAAACCAAAGATGGAGGAGTATGTTTGCAACACATATATCTGACAACAGGTGTATCCTTTTCCTCCTTATCTTTTCTAGAATCTGTCCTATTCAAATTCTCCCAAATTTGAAATCTAGTCAGTAAAATTTAGATCTCAAACTCTTATTGAATTTCTCTTCTACCTTTCAACAATAAAAAGCAAAAACCATTAAGTAGCTGAAGTTTGAGGGGGCTACAGACTATAGCTCTATTTTGTAAACATTAAAAAAAACCCTAAAATTTCACCTTTTTTTTTTTCTCCCTTCCACATCAAAATCTCTAAGGAGGTAAGAGAATTTTAAAACTTTCTATTTCCATTCACAAAAATTAGACTTTGGACCATAAAAGACAGAAATAACCTACATCAATCTTGGTTTTCACTAACATTTTTCCTATCACATATAGTTTCAAAATTAGTCTAGTAAATGTATAAAATGAAGTAAGGTACTTTAAATTAAAAATAATATGATATAATTTTTATCTGTTAAGCTAACAAAAATGGAAATCATATGAATACTCTTTTGATAAGTGAGTGGTTACTTCTTCAATTTTTGCTATGGGAATAAAAATTGTACCAAGTGTCAACATTGCAATACACATCTATATAACACAAAATATAATTTTTCATAGAGTTTGTCTCATTAAGGCCATTATATGAGTAATTCCAGAAAACAGAAGGTCTCTCCAAAATTATGTACAATAGTGTTTCTTTATTGTTTTGTTATTATTATTAATAGTAGTAGTATTAGGAGAAACTGGAAGTCTAGAGAAAACACAAATGCCCAGCAATAAGGTAAAAACAATAATAGCTGGTATTTATTGAGCATAAACTACATGGCAGGCACTCACTAAGCACTTTAACAGAATTAACTTATTGTATATTTATATAAACTCTAAAAAGGAGTTACTGTTATTAAGGGTTACTCATTTTACGTATGAAGATTACCTACATTACATTCATTTTACATTTTACATATGATAATATATTTGATTATGACCACATATAATGGTTGGTGGATAAGAAATGATTGTAAAGGTTTTAGAGAATGTTATTGGCCTGGGTTTCTTCCCTTTATCCATCCAGCTCTAATTGCACCTCTCCTCTGTGCCCTGACCTATATGGGAGGCTGACTTAACACGAATTATGTCAGTGGGCTCCCTTGATCTTTGGCTTCACATTGTTTCTTGTTGTAAAAACTAGCAAGAAATTAGAGGCAGGGATGAGAGTGAGGTCAGGGTCTTACTTTCCTAGGTTCTTTTCTGAACCTAGGGGTTCATGGGGTGACTATATCTCAAGACTAAGGTTTTAGCTCCTATAAGATTCTTGTCCCTATGAAGTCAACTTGGTCCCTGGCTCCAGAAATAACTATGCTAGCTGTTTCAGGTCTAAGGCTCTTGTATGGTTTCCTTATATTGCTCAGACAATGAGTGGAACAAATATTTAAAGTTAAAAAAAAAAAAAAGGTGGGTGGGTGCATGCAGACATACAATATTTATATATTCTACAAAAATTTATTAGAACCTAATACTTGACAGCAATTTACCAAGACATGAACATACAGTAGTGAATCAAGGGGGCCAAGTCTTACAGAGATTAAGATGTGGACATACAGTAAATAAATAATATATCAAATGTTGATAAAAGCAATATTAAAGCAAGAAAGCATAGCATATAGTGATGGGGGCATAAGAGAGCTTCTATTTTAAATATCAAGTAGTCAGGAAGGAACTATGTGTTAAAAAGAATTTGAGCCAATGTGATGTAAAGTATGGGAGTGAATTTTGTAACTCTCTCTTAAAGTATAATGGATATACTCTCTTGAGTATAAGGGTTATCAACAACTAAAACCCAGGCCAGCAGCCTCCTTGGAGTGTTTGAGAAATAGCCAGGAGACCAGTAATAGTTAAGTGAATTATAGGAGGCATTCCTCATAAGGTTTTAACAATTTATATGCTTTGTATATATAAAAATATAGATATATAAATATTTATATATATATAAATTAAAATTAAGTTGTACATGCAAAATATTGGATGTTAAGCAGTGTTTCCCCTGGTGCATTTTTGCTGCTACCTACTTAAAACCAGTCATTCTCCTTTCTAGGATTTATATTTATCTTCTGTTAAGGACTGGGACCATACCATTTCCTCATAGTCTTCTATGAATATGTGAATAAACAAAATTATTTTGTAACATTTTCCTGTATATACAAGAAATATTCATTCTCTAAACCTTATTAATATTTCAGTAGATCATTTCTTTTTTATCTGTGTACATTTTAAGTTTGTTAAAATTCCCATTATTTTTTAGAGATTTAGTTCAAAACTATATAAAAATACATATCATATATATACAGTAATTTTTTCTTCACAATGTAAATTAATATGGCTCAGCAGGGAGCCTGCTTCTCCTCTCTCTCTCTCTGCCTGCCTCTCTGCCTATTTGTAATCTCTGTCTGTCAAATAAATAAATAAAATCTTAAAAAAAAAGAAAATAATGTAAAACCTCATTAAAAGTAGTATCCAGGAAAACAAAAATCTTTTATTAAGTTTTAGATTTTTTTTTTTTACTTTTTCTGGAATAATACATATTTTAGCCTTAATTTTTTGAAGTTATCTTTTAACTGAATTTATTCTGGAAAAATATTTATTCTATAATTAATATTTATAAATTCTTATTTGATAACCACCTCTGATAAAGCTTTGGATGTCATGTATAGATGTGGGGTTTTTTTCACCATAAATTTTAAGATTAAGTGCAGAACTCAAATACAATAAGCTTTCTACCCAACCTAAGTAAATCTTTTAAGACTCTGTCAAGACCCATATAGAGCTATTTGCCCTCTTCCAAACTAATTTGAGCTAGCATTTTCAGCTCTGCTTAGCACAGAGATTTGATAGCTAAAGACATATTTTATAGCAGGTTTCAAACTAGAAAGGTGTGACTGTTCTTGGTGAGATTGATGAAAAGTCATTCCTGTTTAGTATTCTTTTTTTAAAAATATTTTAATTTTTTATAAACATATAATGTATTTTTATCCCCAGGGGTACATGTCTGTGAATCGCCAGGTTTACACACTTCACAGCACTCACCATAGCACATACCCTCCCCAATGTCCATTACCACACCCCCCTTCTCCCAGTTCCCCTCCCCCCAGCAACCCTCAGTTTGTTTTGTGAGATTAAGAGTCACTTATGGTTTGTCTTCCTCCTGATGTCATCTTGTTTCCTTTCTTCTTTTCCTACCCCCCAACCCCCATGTTGCATCTCCACTTCCTCATATCAGGGAGATCATATGATAATTGTCTTAATCTGATTGACTTATTTCACTAAGCATGATACCCTCTACTTCCATCCACGTCATTGCAAATGGCAAGATTTCATTTCTTTTGATGCCTGCATAGTATTCCATTGTGTATATATACCACCTCTTCTTTATCCATTCACCTGTTGATGGACATCTAGGTTCTTTCCATAGTTTGGCTATTGTAGACATTGCTGCTATAAACATTTGGGTGCACGTGCCCCTTCGGATCACTACATTTGTATCTTTAGGGTAAATACCCAGTAGTGCAATTGCTGGGTCATAGGGTAGCTCTATTTTCAACTTTTTGAGGAACCTCCATACTGTTTTACAGAGCGGTTGCACCAGCTTGCATTCCCACCAACGGTGTAGGAGGGTTCCCCTTTCTCTGCATCCTTGCCAGCATCTGTCATTTCCTGACTTGTTAATTTTAGCCATTCTGACTGGTGTGAGCTGGTATCTCATTGTGGTTTTGATTTGTATTTCCCTGATGCCGAGTGATGTGGAGCACTCTTTCATGTGTCTGTTGGCCATCTGGATGTCTTCTTTGCAGAAATGTCTGTTCATGTCCTCTGCCCATTTCTTGATTGGATTATTTGTTCTTTGGGTGTTGTTTGATAAGTTCTTTATAGATTTTGGACACTAACCCTTTATCTGATGTCGTTTGCAAATATCTTCTCCCATTCTGTCAGTTGTCTTTTGGTTTTGTTAACTGTTTCCTTTGCTGTGCAAAAGCTTTTGATCTTGATGAAATCCCAATAGTTCATTTTTACCCTTGCTTCCCTTGCCTTTGGCAAACTTCCTAGGAAGATGTTGCTGCGGCTGAGGTCGAAGAGGATGCTGCTTGTGTTCTCCTCAAGGATTTTGATGGATTCTTTTCTCACATTGAGGTCCTTCATCCATTTTGAGTCTATTTTCGTGTGTGGTGTAAGGACATGGTCCAATTTCATTTTTCTGCATGTGGCTGTCCAATTTTCCCAACACCATTTATTGAAGAGACTGTCTTTTTTCCATTGGACATTCTTTCCTGCTTTATTAAATATTAGTTGACCATAGAGTTGAGGGTCTATTTCTGGGATCTCTGTTCTGTTCCATTGATCTATGTGTCTATTTTTGTGCCAGTACCATACTGTCTTGATAATGACAGCTTTGTAATAGAGCTTGAAGTATGGAATTGTGATACAACCAACTTTGGCTTTCTTTTTCAATATTCCTTTGGCTATTCGGGGTCTTTTCTGGTTCCATATAACTTTTAGGATTATTTTTTCCCTTTGAAAAAAAAATGGATGGGATTTTGATAGGGATTGCATTAAATGTGTAGATTGCTTTAGGTAGCATAGACGTTTTCACAGTATTTGTTCTTCCAATCCAGGAGCATGGAACATTTTTCCATTTCTTTGTGTCTTCCTCAATTTCTTTCATGAGTATTTTATAGTTTTCTGAGTATAGATTTTTAGCCTCTTTGGTAAGGTTTTTTCCTAGGTATCTTATAGTTTTGGGTGCAATTGTAAATGGGATTGACTCCTTAATTTCCCTTTCTTCTGTCTTGTTTTTGGTGTAGAGAAATGCAATTGATTTCTGTGCATTGATTTTACATCCTAACACTTTACTAAATTCTTGTACAAGTTCTAGCAGTTTTGGAGTGGAGTCTTTTGGGTTTTCCACATATAGTATCATATCATCTGCAAAGAGCGAGATTTGACTTCTTCTTTGCCAATTTGGATGCCTTTAATTTCTTTTTCGTCTGATTACTGAGGCTAGGACTTCTAGTACTATGTTGAATAGCAGTGTTGATAATGGACATCCCTGCCATGTTCCTGACCTTAGCGGAAAAGCTTTCAGTTTTTCTCCATTGAGAATGATATTTGCGGTGGGTTTTTCATAGATGGGTTTGATAATATTGAGGTATTTGCCCTCTATCCCTACACTTTGGAGAGTTTTGGGATGCTGTACTTTGTCAAATGCTTTTTCAGCATCTATTGAGAGTATCATATGGTTCTTGTTCTTTCTTTTATTAATGTGTTTATCACATTGATTGATTTGTGGATATGAACCAACCTTGCAGCCCTGGAATAAATCCCACTTAGTGGTGGTGAATAATCCTTTTAATGTACTGTTGAATCCTATTGGCTAGTATTTTGGTGAGAATTTTCGCATCTGTGTTCATCAAGGATATTGGTCTGTAATTCTCTTTTTTGAGGGTATCCTTGTCTGGTTTTGGGATCAAAGTGATGCTGGCCTCATAAAATGAGTTTGGAAGTTTTCCTCCCATTTCTATTTTTGGAACAGTTTGAGGAGAATAGGAATTAATTCTTCTTTAAATGTTTGGTAGAATTCCCCTGGGAAGACGTCTGGCCCTGGGCTTTTGTTTGTCTGGAGATTTTTGATGACTGTTTCAATCTCCTTGCTGGTTATGGGTCTGTTCAGGTTTTCTATTTCTTCCTGGTTCAGTTGTGGTAGTTTATATGTCTCTAGGAATGCATCCATTTCTTCCAGATTGTCAAATTTGTTGACATAGAGTTGCTCATAGTATGTTCTTATAATTGTTTGTATTTCTATGGTGTTGGCGGTAATTTCTCCTCTTTCATTCATGATTTTATTTATTTGGGTCCTTTCTCTTTTCTTTTTGATAAGTCTGGCCAGCAGTTTATCAATCTTAATTCTTTCAAAGAACCAGCTCCTAGTTTTGTTGATTTGTTCTATTGTTTTTTTGGTTTCTATTTCGTTGATTTCTGCTCTGATCTTTATGATTTCTCTTCTCCTCCTGGGTTTAGGCTTTCTTCCTTGTTCTTTCTCCAGCTCCTTTAGGTGTAGGGTTAAGTGGTGTATTTGAGACCTTTCTTGTTTCTTGGGAAAGGCTTGTACCACTATATATTTTCCTCTCAGGACTGCCTTTGCTGTGTCCCACAGATTTTGAACCGTTGTGTTTTCATTATCATTTGTTTCCATGGATTTTTTCAATTCTTCTTTAAGTTCCTGGTTGACCCATTTATTCTTTAGAAGGATGCTGTTTAGTCTCCATGTATTTGGGTTCTTTCCAAATTTCCTCTTGTGATTGAGTTCTACCTTCAGAGTATTGTGGTCTGAAAATATGCAGGGAATAATCCCAATCTTTTGATACCAGTTGAGACCTGATTTGTGACCCAGGATGTGATCTATTCTGGAGAATGTTCCATGTGCACTAGAGAAGAATGTGTATTCTGTTGCTTTGGGATGGAATGTTCTGAATATATCTGTGATGTCTATCTGGTTCAATGTGTCATTTAAGGCCTTTATTTCCTTGTTGATCTTTTGCTTGGATGATCTGTCCATTTCAGTGAGGGGAGTGTTAAAGTCCCCTACTATTATTGTATTATTGTCAATGTGTTTCTTTGATTTTGTTATTAATTGGTTTATATAGTTGGCTGCTCCCATGTTAGGGGCATAGATATTTAAAATTGTTAGATCTTCTTGTTGGACAGACCCTTTGAGTAAGATATAGTGTCCTTCCTCATCTCTTATAGTCTCCTGCTTAAAATCTAATTGATCTGATATAAGGATTGTCACCCCAGCTTTCTTCTGATGTCCATTAGCATGGTAAATTGTTTTCCACCCCCTCACTTTAAATCTGGAGGTGACTTCGGGTCTAAAATGAGTTTCTTGTAGGCAACATATTGATGGGTTTTGTTTTTTTATCCATTCTGATACCCTGTGTCTTTTGATTGGGGCATTTAGCCCATTAACATTCAAGATAACTATTGAGAGATATGAATTTAGTGCCATTGTATTGCCTGTAAGGTGACTGTTACTGTATATTGTCTCTGTTCCTTTCTGTTCTACTATTTTTAGGATCTCTCTTGGCTTAGAGGACCCCTTTCAATATTTCCTGTAGAGCTGGTTTGGTGTTTGCAAATTCTTTCAGTTTTTGTTTGTCCTGGAGGCTTTTTATCTCTCCTTCTATTTTCAATGATAGCCTAGCTGGATATGGTATTCTTGGCTGCATGTTTTTCTCGTTCAGTGTTCAGAATATATCATGTCAGTTCTTTCTGGCCTGCCAGGTCTCTCTGGATAAGTCTGCTGCCAATCTAATATTTTTACCATTGTTTGTTACAGACTCCTTTTCCCGGGCTGCTTTCAGGATTTTCTCTTTGTCACTAAGACTTGTAAATTTTACTATTAGGTGACAGGATGTGGACCTATTCTTGTTGATTCTGAGGGGGGTTCTCTGCACCTCCTGGATTTTGATGCTTGTTCCCTTTGCCATGTTAGGGAAATTCTCTACAATAATTCTCTCCAATATACCTTCTGCTACCCTCTCTCTTTCTTCTTTTTTTGGAATCCTAATTATTCTAATGTTGTTTCATCTTATGGTGTCACTTATCTCTCGAATTCTCCCCTCATGGTCCAGTAGCTGTTTTTCCCTCTTTTGCTTTATTCTCTGTCATTTGGTCTTCTATATCACTAATTCTTTCTCCCACCTCATTTATCCTAGCAGTAAGAGCCTCCATTTTTTATTGCATCTCATTAATAGCATTTTTTTTTTCAACCTGGTTAGATTTTAGTTATTTTATTTCTCCAGAAAGGGCTTTTATATCTCCAGAGAGGGTTTCTCTAATATCTTCCATGCCTTTTGTGAGCCCGGCTAGAACCTTGAGAATTGTCATTCTGAACTCTATATCTGACATATTACCAATGTCTGTATTGATTAGGTCCCTAGCCTTCATTACTGCCTCTTGTTCTTTTTTTTGTGGTGAGTTTTTTCACCTTGTCATTTTTTCCAGATAAGAGTATATGAAGGAGCACATAAAACACTAAAAGGGTGGCAAAGATCCCAGGAAAATGCACTTTAACCAAATCAGAAGAGACCCCAAATTGGGGGGGGGGGGGTAAGGGGATTAAAAGAAGTTCATAAAAAAAAAGTTAAAAAACGAAAACAAATAAAGAAAAAATATAAAAAAGAAAAAGAAGATATATAATTAGACTGGTGACTAGAAGAGGGTCACCCACTTAATTTGGGGGTATTTTGGTCTCTTAGAAGAAACTACCTCCCAAAATTTTAAAGAATGAAAAACGTATATAAAGGTAAACACAATGAAGGGATGGAATATGCCTATAAAGATGAAAAAAAAATTTGTTTTAATTTCTAAAAAAAGGAGTTGATAAAGTAAGTTGTTTGGGAGAATAAAGAATAAGAAGTGGAGAGAATTTGCTGAGGCTGGAGACTAGAACAAGCCTGGAGCTACATTTAGGGCATATTTTGATCTACTAGCGGAAGTTGTACCCCAAATTTTTTAGAAAGAAAAAAATCCCATGTGTACACAAAAAATAAAGTTAAATACTATGAAAGATAAAATATGACTATAATAATGAAGGTTCAAAAAAGGTTATTTTTTTTGGAAAGGTATTGTTAAGATAAACTAGTCAAAAAAATTTTAAAAAGAAAAGGGTAAAAGTTAAAAAAATTTAGCAGAAGAGAAAAAATAAAATTAAAGAAAAAATTAAATTAACTGCAAGACTAAAGAATCATGGGGAGAAAGCAGAGTATTTCTTTCAGTTAAGTAGTTCATTTAGTCTGGATGATTTTTTTTTTTTAAGTTTAGTCTCACTTAAGGAACTGAAAATTACCCAAATTATTTTATATTTAAATTCAATTAAGAGGGGAAGTGAATCAGGTTGTTCCATGCCTAGTGGAGATATTTCTTTGACTTGAGTCAATTATTGGTCATGATATGTAGTCAGAAAAATCTTAACCAATTAAAATTAACAATTTTAAGACCCAAGAATCCCCAAGAGTATTCTAAAAACATACTAAATTTATATATATTTTAAGGTTATGTCATCAAGATGATCCACCATTTGCTAAACTGACATTTTAACAATGGTATTCTAAACATTTTCTTTTACTTAATCTCAAAACATCATATGGCCAAAGCATTTGCTTTTTGAGAGTAAAGCTTTATTTCTTATTGCTATGGTCATTTTAACATTATAATGATCTCTGAATATTTCAAGCATACAATTTTTTAAACCACCTTAAATGTCATTAAAAATGTTATTCATTCATTTAGCCATTCCATGGTGTATATTCAGTAGTTAACACTTTCTTTATATCAAACTTTGTTTGATGTATTAGAGATAGGAGGAATATGTCTGTTCTCATGAACCTCACAATCGAAGGAGGTGAAACAGATGATAAAGAAAGCAGAAGAGAAGTCGAAGTGTTCAGGAAGAAGAGTGGCAACTTAAAAGTTCATTTATATTTTTAAGATTTTTTTAAATTTATTTGAGAGAGAGAGAAAAAAAAGACTGAGGGGCAGAGGGAGAAGCAGACTACCTGCTGAGCAGGGATCCCAATGACTGGGGGCTCAATCCTACGACCCAGAGGTCATGACCTTAGCCAAAGGCAGATGCTTAACCAACTGAGCCACTCAGGCACCCCTGTACGTTCATTTAGATGGTAAAAGGAAACTTAATGAAAGAGGTGACATTTGGGGAGGGAAATGGATGGAGTTCAGGCAACCAGATATTTGGAAATCTGGGAGGAAAAAACAAATGTAAATATCCCAAAATGGAGACATTCTGATATGGGTGAGGAAAGCACAGGGGTAGCTGAACCAACATAATGAAGGAGAAGAGTAGAAGGAAATGGGTCCAAAAGGTAAGCTATTTGATATTGATGCAATTGATTTGATGCAATTTACAATTTGAATGGTTTGAACACAGGATGACAGGATAGGATTTACAGCATCACAGAAGAGCTCTATTTAGCTGTATTCAGTAAACTCTAAGGAACAAGAGTAAAAATAGAGATATAATAATAAAGTCTAGAGATAACAGTAATCTGGAGTACTGACAGAGCAATGCAGAGAGACAGTGGCAAGTTGTAGAAGGAAAAGTATTTCCTGATTAATTGAATCATCTAAAAGAAAGATAAATGTCAAAGATGGCTCCAATATATCTTACTTGTGTGACCAAATGGAAAAGGTTGGCAATAACAGATGAGAAATGCTCTTGATGGGGCAAGTTTGAAGAAAAAATATTTGGAGTTCAGTTTTGGATATTTTAAGCTTGAGTTGCTTATTGGGCATCCAAGTAGAAGTGTTAAATATAGGATTAGATTTATAGTTCAAAGTTCTTGGGAAAAGTCTAGGCTGAAGACAAACATTTGGGAGTTGTAACTTTGAGATGATCTTTGAAGTCTCATGATAAACTCTTTGGAGGGAGTATATGTAAAGGACAGCATTAGTCCAAAGAGATGTTTTGTT
The DNA here is from genome assembly GCA_004024625.1 of Mellivora capensis. NCBI lineage: Eukaryota > Metazoa > Chordata > Mammalia > Carnivora > Mustelidae > Mellivora > Mellivora capensis. The sequence goes on from PISX010009099.1 coordinate 46,503, forward strand.
TATAGAAGCAGACTTTTCTGAAGTAAGATGAGAAAGTGTTTTTAAGAGAATTTATATAGAAAAATTCTACAAAATTTTACTATCAAAAGAGATAAATATACGGTTTCTCCACCAATAAAAATAATTTATATTTATCTTTGCTATTCAACTCTGTCTTGCGTTGAATGTTACATGATTTCTTTCTAGGTAAAACTGTCCTATGGGCAGGTTGTTCTACAGGGTCCTTTTAATGCAGTCTTAGATGGAATCTAATACTTATCAGCTATAAATGAAATATTGCAGTATTTGATTTTCATTGGTGTTATGGAGTCTTAATAATATTCTATTTACTGTTGCATAAAGGCTAATAATAAATTATTTATTATTTATTATATTTTAGTGCCCCTGAAAATATATACCTTTCCAGGAAATGAACAAAAAATAAAAAGTGAAATACCCCATGCTTTCACTGAAGCATCCTGAAAAATGTTATCTAGTTCCCTGTATCTCATTTAAGCAACACCTATTTTAGTTATTTGTTTAAATTCATACACAAGTCGTATGATCCACATATAATAAAACAGAGTCAGTTTTTTTAATGAATATACATTCTATCTAATTAACACACTTTTAGTGAAGTCATAAAAAATGCACTGATGCCAATGACATGTTGAGAAAACTGTTTTTCTTTACTATTTTCAATAACACATAAGTGATATTTCAAAACACTTATAATTTATTCTAAATTGATCATAGAGTATACAGCACATTTTCAAAGGGTTTGTTTTTAAAAGAATCTCTTTGCCACATAATTTGCTCTTATATTGAAGCTGATTTTATAGTATTACATGTTAAAAGTGCCATACTTTTATGTATAGACAGGTTTTGTTTATATGAGGCATTCTCGGTAATGTCTAGAAGATTAAACACTTCATAAAATATAAAAAATAAAGTACAAATATATGATATGTATATACATTCAATTATATGTATATATATATATTCAATTCTACCTTATCAAAAATATTGTCTCCAGTTAAAAATGTTTTAGTAGTTGTACCTATTTTTATATGAAAAATTTCCAGATTTCCAATTTGTTTTTATAAGATCTACTTTTTGGAATGTGATACTTATAATGAATTCTAGGTAAACAAAGGTAGTATTTTAATATATGAATGTTTTGGTTTTTAGGCAAATTAAAAAAAACTAATTAAGTAATCTCTATGCTCAATGGAGGCATGAATTCATGACCCTGAGATCAAGAGTGAGATGTTCCACTGACTGAGCCAACCATACATTAAAAATTTAGAAAAATGTTTTGAAATAGTATTTTACAATCTATTTTTCTTTGTTATCTACAAAAGAGACTTTTAGATTTTTTTTTCCTAATCACCATCCCCACCCATGTTTGTGTTTTGTTCATTAGAGTTGAACTTGGGAGGTTCAAATTATTTAATACATACCACTAATACTAATACAAACTATTATAGTATCTAGGAAGTTGTCAACCCCAAGAAACAATATTCATCCTTTTGGGGATGATATCATGCTCACTGGTACTGCACGATTTAAATCAAAATAGTGTGAGATAATTTGAAGCCTTAAATGACCAAATGAGTGAGGTAGGAAATATAATACAAAATATTTTCCAAATGTATTTGAATACAAATTCTGTTTTTCTCAGATTTCAAGGGAATAGTGTTACAATACAGAAATTTCTGGAAGCAGAGAACCTATAGCCCTTGAAGACCTATGCAATTCTTAAGTTCTTTGATACTTCATTCACATGTATACTCAGGTCATGTCATCTGGCTTAAATCACTGACCTAGAATTATGCTTGATCTGTTTTCCTCTACATTTTCCCTACCTGTAAGGAGAAGGTAATTGAAGTCTGAGAAAAATCTATAAACGATGAGCCACGACTGAACAAGATTAGCCAAGTATTTTTTTTTTAAGTCATCTTATTTGCAAGGTTTTCTCTCTCTGAGAGATTTGTTTTCTCTTACTGAAATGTAGTGAAACTTTAAAAAAAAATCCAGCTTTTCTAGCAAATTTTTAGCAAAGTATTTTTAATAAAAATTATCAAGTAATCAAAATTCAGAGAAAGTGAAATGTTATTCTAAATCTAAATGTCAGAAATTAAATCAAATATTTAATATTTATTCTTAACCAAAACTGGTTCTGAATATTCTCAAACTATATTTTTTAAAACTCATTTAGGAAAACCCTTTTAATAGAATGAGATATGATTGCCATATTACTATCATGGGCTCTATTTCGTAAAATGTCATTCACAAATCATTGTGTGTATAAAGAAAAAAATCTAATTCAATTTTTTAGTATAATAAGTTATATCAATGAAATGAAAGACAATGCCAGATAATGCAAAGATCAGAAATATATGTAATAGCTATATGAAATTTTTGATGAAGAGTGATAGTTGCATTTTATTTTCTTTGATAAAATTTTTTCTCACTTTTAAAATTTAAATTTAATCATGATGATCTGTTAGTATTATATTGCTTGAAAGCAACTAAAGAACAAGGATTTCATATGATAAATACCTATTTCTAGGCCACATAAAACAAAAATATATGTAGGCAATTCAGAACTCGTAGAATAATTTCACAAAGTTTTAAGGGATTCAGGTTACTTCCTTTTTACTGTCCTCCCTTCTTCAGCATCTAATCCAATGTCCTGAGATTTTTTGAGAGAGTTGCAGATTTCATATACTCATTGTAGCCAGCAACAATAGGAAAAAAAAAAAAAGTGTTTCTTCCCTCCAAAGCTACTTCTTATATGTAGGGTCACAATTTCTCCTTCCCTCCCACTGGGGGAGAGGGTATGTCCTTACTAAGGAATAAGGGGTAAATGTGTAATAGAGAATTAGAAATCACTACTAAATTATACAATCTGATATTATCTGTATTTATTATACAATAAAATTTCTATGGAACAATTTTACATTCACTTTTTCCTATTTCTTAAAAATTAGGTATTATTTACCTGGTTATTTTATTTCCATTTCACTGATTGTTACTTCCTAATATATATTAGTTTATTAATCATACATAGTTACCAGGGTTTTTTGAGTTTTACTTATGGCATTGCTCACATCATTGTGTTTTCAATGTATGCTTGGAAATAAGAACACAATACATTCACTGGGAAACCACCACCAATACTCTGCAGAAACTTATATACTTATATTCCAGAAACTTTAACAGTCCAATAAAGCATAGAATATTGCCTTCAGTTCAGTTTTGTTTACCTTACTAAATTGAGACATTCAACTTCATGTGCTATCAAAGTTATTGAATATGCAACCTTCCATTCTGTTTCACAGGAAACATAATGTTGACAAAACTATTAAAGTTATATTAGATAAAGGAATTCTATAATATTAAGGATGGATTATCTTTTTTTCTAATATAATCTCTCTCTCTCTCAATATTATACTTCAGCAAACATACTAAGAATGATGAATTATATCAGGTAGAAAGCAAAGTAAATTTCAAATTTTTAAACACAGTTTCTGTAGTTGAAGAACACATCATAAATTAAAATGTATTTTGGTATTCTTTTCCATTTCCTAACTTAACACAAGAAATTCAATCTCTTTAAAAGCTTCAAACACATATCATCAGCAAAAAAATATTTAATATGTCATTGAACTAGAATGTGGAGTGGGAGCAGGAGTTCTATGATAATGCCCTTTACACGGAAACACAAAGCACATCTGCTCATGATGCAATATTTTAAAATGCTAGTATTAACTGAAGTAATATATGTTGGACTGTATCATTGATTGGTCCTTTTAAGACATTTTAGGGAAAGAGGTCATGTATGTTACTATAACTTTATAGGAGTTGCAAAACGTGAATTTAAAAGTTAACTTAGGGTTTTAATGAAATTTAAGTACATTAGAAACCTTGCTGAATAAAAATAATATAACAAAAATCTACTTTATACATGATATTATTTAAAGTAGCCACAAAATATAATATCCTCAACTTCTTTATATAAAAAACTACACAGAACTATCAAAGAAAAGCTATACAAGTGGAACATACACCATTTTCATCAATAAAAGGTCAATATTAAATAGATATCATTTATCTCCAAACTGCTTTATTGATTCAATTTAATCTCAAATTTAATTCCAGCACATTTTTGGCAAACTGAATTAATCATGCATATGAAAAACCAATGGGTCAAGTGTATTCAAGAAAAACTGAAGTAAAAAAATGAATCCATAGGCTTCAGAGTATCACATATCTAGTTTAATCATAAAACCACAGTAACTGAGATAGTATCATATTGGCTCCTTACCATCTCATGTGTATTTTTAAAGCACGCACACACACACACACACACACACACTCCATTACCTGCCACAGATCCTGCAATTGAAGAGGTTCCTGCCAATCATGGAACCCACCCCAAACTTCAAATCTCATTATCTTGGGAACACCCTCATTAAACAAAACATATCAACATGTATCTCCTCCTCTTCTATATACCTGATGAATTCCTATGAATGGGTCAAGACTCCCACATAAAAGCTTGGATAAGGATAATCACCGGGGTGCACTTAACTTCTCTTTGAGACTCTGAAACATACTATCCATTAGTATAACCTTGAGACAAATATCATACAATATATAAAGGTTTGTCCATTCTAGTTACTTATTTATCCTAAGATTCTCTTCCAGCTGCAAGAACAAAATAAATTAATACAGTAAAGTGTACCAATACATTCATATTCCTCTAGCTGGCAGAAACATATGCACATATAATACAGCTGATAAGATAAAATTGAAAGGGTTATTGACTTCAAACCCCTTATTTCATACACGAAGAAACAAAGTCTTGGAGAAGTTTAAAAAACTCCAGAGCACATAAGAAGTTAGTTCCAGAAACCTTCTCTCAATGAAATGCCTTTCTTATATTAATTCATTCATTTATGTTTATAGTCTATTCTTAATAATTTATTCAAAACAACTGGATGGAGTAGAACAGGATGTGAGGGTGATCTGCCTACAACATCCGTCACCCCACTGATTGTCAGAGTTGATTCCATTGCTCTGGTTGACTAGGAAGCTGTCCCTGTCCTCCATCACTGTTCCATGTGCTTCCTTCTGGAAGCTGTGTGCTCTAAGAGGATGACCATCTCCGCTAGAGGATAGAGGAGTACCATTCTTGGGTCAAAGGTTTAATTTAGAATAGATAGATAGATAGATAAACAGACAGGAATTTTTCACCTCTATTCAATCTGCATCAATGACATTAACATTTCAGGAACATTCAAATAGTACCTGGAAACACTGTGAAACTGAGCTTGGTTATCATGTAATCACACTTCTGGCTTTAATAACATGTTGTTGTCATTTTTAAGAAAGATGAAATATACTGAGTGTAACATATGTGAATCAATGTTAAAAAGGGCAAAGAGTCAATAATATTTTGTGGGGCTTGTATATTAAATTATAAATGGAAAAGTTTTATATAAGGTATATTATCTAGAGCTATTTCATAGTTAGCTTGAAAAGGAATTTGCCACTCGACTGTATTCAGTTAAGTGTCTAATTTTCTATTAAAGATTTCCTTGTTCAACCTTGGTACTCAAAAATTTTTTTTTGCTTTTTCAGAAAACAACAAAAATATTTTGATGTATAAATTTATATTTCAGAGTTTTGAGCTAAAAAGCCCATTTTAATATTAACATTCAACAACACCTAACCCAAATTAAAAAAAGAAAGAAGAATTATTACTACATAATATGGAAGTACAGAATAATTAAATGAGGTTAAGAGCCATTTTGATATTAAATAGGAACATGACAAAAACAGTATTTCAGATTAAATATGAAAATGATCTGAGTTAATACATATAGAAATGTTCAAATTTTCCTGTACATATGAAGCATTAATAATGATATTAATTAACCTGAGTTAACAATTGGGTTAAATGTTGTGGCACCTGGATGGCTCAGTGGGTTAAAGCCTCTGCCTTCAGCTCAGGTCATGATCCCAGGGTCCTGGGATTGAGCCCCACATTGGGCTCTCTGCTCAACAGGGAGCCTTCTCCCCCCATCCTGCCTGCCTCTCTGCCTACTTGTGATCTCAGTCTGTCAAATAAATAAATAAAATCTTAAAAAAAAAAGAATTGGGTTAAATGTTTTAGATGCACTCTTAGGGTAGTGTGACTAGGTACATTTTCTTTCCAAATGCAAAGATTTAAATGACTAAACAACTTGGCAATTTTCACAGAGATAAGAATCAGTAGAAATATTGTACAGTGATTGAAATCCTGGTTGTTTGGCTGCAGAGCCCCATGTTTTAACTAATGTGCAATGTTCTGTATTCATACAATATATGCGAATAAATTTAAGCATTTATTTCTCCTCTTTTCATAATCTAATAACCACATCTAATTATATAAATGTTAGTAACACATTATTTAGAAAATATTGACTAAAAAACAATGTACTGAAATTATTTGATCAATTTGGAAATACCATAAATCAAAAGTAGATAGATGATAGATACATAGATATATGCATCTAGATGCATTGAGAGTTGAATTCTACCTTGAATCATTAGACCAAATGTTTTGGATGATGCTTCCTAAAAAAAAAAGAAAAAAAAAAAGAAAAGAAATTTAGGTCTATGTAAAAAAGTCAAAACCTTAAACCACAAAGAGAGAGAGAGAGATAAAGTGAGAGAGGAAGGAAGGAAGGGAGGAAGGAAGGAAAGGAGATTGTGAAATATCTGAAATATCACCTTAGAGGAATTAGATTAATAATAATAATAGAGGGGCACCTGGGGGACTCAGTGGGTTAAAGCCTCTGCCTTCGGCTCAGGTCATGATCTCAGGGTCCTGGGATCGAGCCCCACATGGGGCTCTCTGCTCAGCAGGGAGCCTGCTTCCCCCTCTCTCTGCCTGCCTCTCTGCCTACTTGTGATCTCTCTCTGTCAAATAAATAAAATCTTTTAAAAAAATTATAGATAATAATAATTAGATTAATATAATTATATTAATAATAATTATATTATACATATTTTGAAAAACCTCATTTACTATTCAACACTCATTATTTCTCTTTTAGAAATTTTCTTATGGAGAATTGAGTGTCTTCCTGCCCTTCTTTTCCATATTAAATATATATATATTTGGTAATCTGGTAATTTTATATTTTCTGTGGTATCCTCTAGAATCTTGTAATAAGTACATTCTAATGAGATTCTATAATTTCTTAACAAAACTAAATATGAAGAAAATGAATGAACTCTAGATTAGGGAAAATAACTGGCACAAAATATTTTAAAGCCATATGTAGGGAATTGGGAATACATAGTATTCCAAATTTTCAAAGGAATAAAGGCTTCCTTTTCAAATTTAGAAAACCAGTGTATTTGAAGATGTGTACTACTACTGTAAGGACCTATTTAGCCAGAGGCTTCTATCCTAACTTTGTTGTTTAAAACTTAAACTGTCCCTGCCCTCCTCCCCCTAGGGGACTTACTTAAAAACAAGTCCCGGAAACCAGTCCCAGGTAACAAAGCCCAAATACAAGGGTGGGTCAGGCCAGGTGGAGACATCTGATCAGTGGGGGGATGCAAACTGTCTCCCTCGTTACCAAGGAGTATGGGCCCCACCCTTTGAGTGCCTTTTGGGTGCCAATTCTGACCAAGGTGATAGGCTAGTTCAAATATCTATTAGGGTAAATTGTAATTCAATTGGTCACTTATGTGTGACCTAGCATGACTGTGCAGCTTTCTCTGTGTGTTACAATTTCATTGGCCACTTGTGCGTGGCCAGGCCCAACCACATGGCCTTTGCCCTTAAAAGCTAGTCTGTAAAGCAGAGAGGGGTCACCCTCTCTGTAAGAGGCACGGCCCCAAATGTTTGGTATGATTCTTGATGCTTGGCGTGATATAAAGCTTTGCTTGACCTTCGTTTTTTATCAATCTCACTCCTTTAATCACGGACCCATTATTGGGGGACCTAACACTACTACTATGGCTAATAACAATAATGATAAGAGTTAATAAAAAGCTAAAAATTGCTTGTGCTCAAATTTTCCATTTTGGTTTTCTAGAGATGGTTAAATTTGCTGTAAAATTAGCATAATGATAAGATCAGCATGATATAAGTGTGCATTTATTATAGCCCACAATTTTGTTTTTAAGTTCTAGCTGTAATAATGCTAGATGCTAATAATTTCCAGGAAAAACAGATCACCATCCTTAAATAAAATGTTCTCACCTTACTTTTTCCTCCAGAAATTATTTTTCTATTTTTATCAGAGGAAAGAGTGTCAAATAAAGACAGCATAATATTAAGTTTTGTGCACTAAATGACATACTAATCAAACAGAAATAACCTGAGTAGAGTGTCATGAAGGAGTCTGTAAACATTATAGTATTGGATCAAATGCAAATAATTCGAAGAACAATTAAAGGTATTAAGTCCTATATTTAGTTGCTCAGAAAAAAATAACATTTTTAAATTTATTGGCAAGTTTAGTTAATAGAATTAATAGAAGAATCCTAATTTTTTAATGCCACTACTTTTCCCATTTTTTTTCTATGTATAGTTATTATATACTAAATATTATAATGGAATTTGAATACTGCCTCTATATAGTTCAAGACCTTGTTCATATTGACCTCAGTGAAAGCAAACTCAAAGTAAATATTTATATGCTGAACAAACATAACATCAGCTAATTTAACTTAATCATTAGAAACCTTGTTAGAATTTGGAGTATTTTATACAATAATTCATGCCAGAAGGTGGCACCAAAAGACTCAACTTCAAAATCCCTTTATTAATAAATTCCTAAGATTTTTCTATATTTGGATGTCTAAGTGTGGGAAAATCGCAATGCAAACGTGGATGAAAAATATAAAAGTAATCATACATTTTAAGATTATGTATAATGCTGAAACAAATAGTCTATTTTTGACTTCAGATATGGCAATGCAGAAATCTAACAGTGTATGTTCATTTCTACAAATTTGTATGTATTTCTGATCTCTTTGAAAATAGTTACTTGTATATTGTCAAATGGTACTCCACATGCCAAGGGGGAGTATCATGTCTTCTTATCAATGAAGTATCTTTCATGCCATGTGATTTAATTTTGTTATGAAACTTTGGCCATTCCAATTAGTTTTATCACTTTAAAGACATACCCGATGCTACATTAAGTGAAAATAATTTCCAAGCTTCTCCACCAATATTATCAGTAATATGTCACTCCTTTTCATTTGCTTTTTCTTTTGGTAGGCAGTTAAGGTCAGTGATCAGGTACTCAAGCGCAAGGGTCATAATATATGTTTGAATTCTTGTTCGGCCATTTAGTAGTTTTGTGATCTTGAGGAAATTAAATTTCTTTGACACCTCTCTCTTCTCTCTCATTTCTTAAGCTTACTTTTTGCTAGCATTACAATGGAACCTGAAAAAAATGTACACTTAAAGTGCTTACAGAGTTCCCCGGACCTTGTAAGCTTTCAGTGAATTGTAGGTGTCTTATTTCAAATAGAAGTGTTCCCTTCTGAAAGTTATCTCCAAAGAAGCTTTAATCTTAAATTCCCCCCCAAAATGAAACTTCTTGATTAGAAACCATACAAGCGAACATTATCCGATTAGCTTCTCAGCAGAGAAAACTACATTGATTTTTAACTTTTTCCCCAAATTGCCACAAATATAAGTAGGTATTTTAACTCACCACTACAAAGAACTTTCTTCTTAAGACTTTATTTATTTATTTGTTTGACAGAGAGAGAGAGTGAGAGAGGGAACACAAGCAGGGAAAGTGGGAGAGGGAGAAGCAGGCTTCCTGCTGGGCAGGGAGCCCCGCATCTGCTTGATCCCAGGACATGACCTGAGCAGAAAGCAGATGCTTAAAGACAGCGCCACCCAGGTGCTCCTACAAAGAACTTTTTTTTTTAAACATTCATGCCTGAGTACTTACCTCTCTATAAAATAGACAAACAGGAAAAGTACGGAAGAGATAAAATTTAAGCAGTGACAATGTTTATGAAATAAAAAATGATGTTAATTTAGGCAGAGAAGGAAAATTTAGTAAGCCTTTTAAAAAAATATTTCATTTATTTATTTGACAGAGAGAGAGATCACAAGTAGGCAGAAAGGTGAGCAGAGAGAGGAGGAAGCAGGCTCCCCGCTGAGCAGAGAGCCCGATTTGGGGCTCGATCCCAGGACCCTGGGACCATGACCTGAGCCAAAGGCAGAGGCTTTAACCCACTGAGCCACCCAGGTGCCCCTTAGTAAGCCATTTTTAATACTGAACTTCATTTCAACTAAGAAACTAAGAAACTAATACATTAGATAAATAGATTGTAGGGAGATACAAAACTCTATTCCATTTTGCTTGTAAAGTCATAGTTGCTTTATAAAATGAAAAGAACAAGTGTCCACTATTTACAAAACAAAGGCCTATTGAGGTAGCTAAAACTTTTTTTAAGGAAGATTCTAATCTTCTAGTCCATTAGTCTCAAAAGGTCAGATCTGTCCATTTTGTCTCCATAAAAAGAGATCTCAGTAACAATAAATGTATAGAGAAGAGACAGGAGACAAATAGACTACCACTACAAAGAACTGAAGGACTATTTCTATAGCAAGAACATGATTAATAACCGTGGCATATTATTACCTCATCAACCTTTTTCTCTGTTCGAAAAACTTTTAAGTTCAACACACCTTTATTACCATGGCATAGAAAACCAAAGTTCATAGCTGATTATTACATCACTTATAAATCAAGTTTATAGTCTATTTATTTTTGCCAGTAAGACAATAGGACTTGAATTAGTGGTAGGCTAATCTCAAGAAGTATAGAGATCCACCTCAAGTAAATATTCTAGGTTCAAATTGGCTTTTGAAAGCTTCTTGAAACAGTCACATTGCCATGCTTCTTGTTATTAATTACAGAAGTTTGCACACGTGTACATATAAATGTTTAGAATACACTTTCATATATGCCCTACACTTTTTTTTTATATCCTTCATATGTTCCTATATAAGTCCTACTAACCAAGCCTTCCTCCATTCCTTTAAAACCACTCTATACTATAAAATGAAATTTTTAAGGATTTTATCTTAACAGTTGCCATTTCAACCTGCCATGCCTGTACCACACTTTTAAGATAGCTGAAGATGGCTTTGATAATATGTTGGTTTTTTTGTTAAAAGTTAAACTTCTTTGACTTTTCAAAATTCTCTCTTTCTTCAGCTATATAATTAATGAACTATAGGGATTTAATAAACAACATAGTGGCTATGCTTAATAATATTGTGTTGTATACCTGAAATTTGCTGAGGATAGGCCATAGGTGTTCCCAACATAAACACACACACACACACACACACACACACACACACACAACACCTCTGAGAGAGAATTGATATGGTAATTAACTGGTTGTGGTAATCTTATACCAAAGTATACACTGCCAAATGATCACATTGTACAATTTAAACATACACAATTTAATTTTTGAATTATGCCTCAATAAACCAAAAAAGAAAAGAGAGTTAAACCTCATTTCAGAGCAAATTTTGCTTTGCCTATCTGGCAAACTTGCAGTGTTTATCTTTCTTGGTAGATTCTTGGGTTGCTGTTGGATATACATTTACTGTATTTTTGTTTTGTTTTTAATTTAACCCAAATGAAATGCCAATCATGTCAGTAAAATCTCTGGTTATCTTTAAGGATTTTCAAGGTGCAGAGATGTGATTAGTTTAAGATAAGGCATCTAATTGATGCCAATTTGCAAATTGTTATGTGATATAGAAATGTTTTATTCCTATTTGATAGATATAAAGTCTAAAACACAGAGGGTGTATATGACTTAAGATCATAAAGTTAATAAGACAAAGACAACGTATTTGTGAACAGAAGTGTCTGATATCAAGGCTTATAACCAGATATCATAGTATCATATCTTGATGCAAAAGGTATTTTCATACCTTCTCTTCCAAATAAATTTGTTTTTAAGGATCTGTTTCATAAATAATATATTAGAATAGTGGTTCTTTATCCTGTTCTCCATTTAATATAGGGGTTTGAATAGCCATGAACACTTTCCATACATTGATACTTGCAAAAAGGAAAGGAGGAAAACAAAAAGTGCATTAAATCATTTAAATTAGATAACCTAATACCCAATAGAATTAGTTATAAGTCAAACTTAGAGTCATTGATATAGATTTTTTTCCCTTCCAATATATGTTAAAATAACTTCTTTGCTCAGCTCAAAATAATCTACTTCTATGCTTCCTTATAAGAATTCCATAATGTCAACTATTACATTTGGGTCTTTGATGTATTCTGAGTTAATTTTTGTATAAGGTGAGGTAAGGTCTGACTTCATTTTTGGCATGTGACTGTTCATTTGTCTTAACACCATTTGTTGAAAGGTTATTCTTTTCTCATGAGTCTCATTGTCTCATGGCCTTGAAACACTTGTTGAAAACAACTGATTAAAGATGCATGGGTTTAGGGTGCTTGGGTGGCTCAGTGGGTTAAAGCCTCTGCCTTCAGCTCAGGTCATGGTCCCAGGGTCCTGAGACCAAGCCCCGCATTGGGCTTTCTGCTCAGCAGGGAGCCTGCTTCCTCCTCTCTCTCTGCCTACTTGTGATGTCCGTCTGTCAAATACATAAATAAAAATCTTAAAAAAAAATAAAGTTCTATTTAAAAAAAAAGATGCATGGGTTCATTTCTGGACTCCCAATTTTATTCCATTGATATATGTATTTATCCTTGTATCACACTCTCTTGATAACCCTTGCTTTATAGTGAAATTTGAAATCTGGAAATGTGAGTTTTTCTATTTTGTTCTTTATCAGGATTGTTTTGACTATTTATGTTTCGTTGCATTTCCATATGAATTTTGAACAAGCTTGTCAACTTGAGTGATTATGTTTATGCTATAGATTAGTTTGGGAAGTACTGCCATTTTAACAATGTTAAATCTTCCAATCCATAAAAATGTGCTGTTTTCCATTATTTGGATCTCCTTAATTTCTTTCAATAGTCTTTCATAGTTTTCAGAATATAAATTTTATATGTCTTTTATTAAACTTATTCCTAAGAATTTTATTATTTTGGATAATCTTGTGAATGTAATTTTCTTAATGTCATTTTCAAATTGTTCACTGCCAGTATATAGAAATACAATTAATTTATGTTAATCTTGTATCTTGCAACCTTGGCAAACTCAGTTACTAGTTCTAATAGTTGGCTAGTGGATTTCTTAGGATACTCTATATACAAGATCATTTAATGTGTGAATAGAGATTCTTCTCTCCAATTTGGATGCCTGTCTTTTTTTTTAATTTGTTTTTATTATACTCAAGTCTATAAGCCCTTATGACATTTATTAACTTTTATTAAAATTGATCTACCATTATTTTTATTTCATTTTTATATCCTACCCAGTACTATTTTAGCAAAAGTTTTTATTTTTTTATTTTTTTGTTGTTTTCTTGTTTTGCTTTAGACATTTTTCCCCATTTTGGTAGTTAAGCCAGAACTAGAGTGCTATTATTATTAATTTTTTTGTTTGTCTTTCTATTTATAAATCTCACCTGTGATATATCTTGCTGACAGCCAGTAAACTCTTCCTAGAACTTCTGGGGCCTCTAGATATTTATAATATTTTAAAATTGCCTATGACATACTACCAATTTATGGCCACTCTATTTAAGAATAAAAATACAGCCATTGCATTTAGCATCACCTATTCTATGCACTTTAAAATTATTTCCAAAATGTTTTTCCATCAAAGACCTTTAGGCATCTATGGAAATTTTTGTGTTTTTCTTTTCCTCATGTCTCATCTTGAGAGCCAACAATGGTAGATGTAATGTGATATAATTTTTAAAAATGTACCCTAAATGGAGTACCAAAGGCATACTAAGTTCAGCAAGACATTCAGCATCCCATCATTCAAAATGAATTGTTATTACATGTTATGTATTTAACAATTAATTGTGAACAACTGTTTTATGCTCTCTTCTTGACTTATTGAACTCCTAAAATCAGCTTTTCAAAAACAGTAAATTCTCAAATAAATTTGTACAATATTTTGGGAATTTTTTTTTAAAGCCTATTAAGTCATTACTGACAGAAACTATTGTCTATAAAGATTTCTAATTAGTAACTATAGCACAAGTTATACTTAATAAAAAGAAAGGGGAATCCTAAGAGTGAGAGTTGGGGTGGTGGGGCCTGGTGTCTTCCATGTCTGCCCCTTTCTACATATTTTTAATGGGGACCATTTGGGTTTTAGACATCTTAGAGGTGATTGGTAGGAAAGATTAACATGGCTTCCCTGATACGCAAGGATCTGCCTTTGGGCTTTCTTTCCATACTGTCTTGAATAAAGGGAACATTTGAGACTGACATAATCCCATCCCCCTACACTTCCTGGGGATGCTGTGGGACAGTGAAGAAATGTCAGACCAATGCACTGCTCTGACATTCTAGATTATTTAATAAAATGAACAATTTAAAAAGTAAAAAAAAAAAAAAAAAAGAAAGGGGTTTGGCCAAAAAAGGAAAATAGTCATTTTCCTATTCTTTTCTAAATAGTGGGTCTTCAAATAATATGAAATTTCCTCATTCTACAATAGCCTATACTAGACAAATGGACTCACATTAGGAGTATACAGTTTCACTAACAGGTATTATAATTCCAATCCATTACTCTAGTTCTCAACAAAGAATAGATTCTTAATATTACAGATCTTTTTAATCTACTGATTTGCTAAATATTCTGATAGGCTACCAATTGTGATCTAAAAGAGTAGCCTCATATGTTTCTTAATAAATCATTCCATATTTAAGACTTCCACAGACTACTAACTTTATTGAAATTCATTTATATGTCCCTTATCCTGGAGGGTTTTTAGGATAGTTTATGACACACAGTTAGTACCAAATAAACACAATTATTTTTTTCTGGCATTGATGATGATGATAATAATGATTATACCCCACTATTGGTCTACAGGTAGTATCCAGGGTAGATAATGGTGAATCAGAGAGGGCAACTTGGTTAAAGTTACGTGGTTAATAGCTACAAAATAAGGATTTCAAATTAGGCTATCTGATTCCATATTATGTGACTACTGTGACAGATATTCTGACCACAATTACTTTTTATTGAGTGATTATAGAATAAATAAAATCAAATATTTCTGTCTTTGATTTTCAAATAAGGAAATGAAATCCAGAGTGATGAATGAAGCAACTAATTTAAAACATTCACTTTTCTAAGTATCTACTTTGCACTCAGGTTTTCTAGGATTTGTAAGAGGTACAAGAGGAGAAAATATATACACATATACATACACACAAAAATACATATGAATGTTGACTTAGATAGTACTTGGGGGACCTGGGTGGCTCAGTTGGTTAAGTCTCTTGCCTTCTGCTCAGGTTGTGATCCCAGAGTCCTGGGATCCAGCTCTAAATCAGGTTCCCTGCTCATCAGGGAGTCTGCTTCTCCCTCTCACTTTCCTTCCATCCTCTCCCCACTGGTCTCTCAAGTAAATAATAAATAAATGAAATCTTTAAAAATTAGATAGTAAGAAAAAGTTAAGGTATATGAGGTAATTAAAAACATTAAATTATGGTTTAAAAATGCTAGATACTTCAGAAAGGGAAAAAATGTGTGGCCTTAACTGTAAAAGGCCTTGTGGCAAAGGAAGACAGTGGTCAATGAAATCCAAAGACTTTCAACAGAATAAATAAAATCCTGAGAATGCACGGTGAAAATGCACCTAACTAAATCTTGAGAAATACTGGGAAATACAATTGCCTAATTATAGCAAAATCATATTATACTAGATTATGAAAGCTAGGAGAGATTATTAGATTTAAAAATTAAGTAATAGGGTAAAATCGTGTACATGGGAGAACAATAGGAAGAAAGCAATGATTTATAAATGTTATTATGTCAACAGACCTCAGGCTAAAATTTAAAAAAAAAAAAGAATACTGAAGGTAATAATTCATTCAACAAATATTTAAAATGAATTCCAAGAGGAGAAATGGTTTAATGGGGAAAGACATTTACTTTTTCTAAGAAAATTTAAATTAAGATCATATTAATCAGAATAATGCACATTTTTAATTTTTTAAAAATTTTTATTATGTTCAATTAACCAACATATTATATTATATTAGCCATCATTAATTTTTGATGTAGTGCTCAACGATTCATTAGTTGTGTATAATATCCAGTGCTCATCACAACACATGCCCTCCATAATACTCATCACCCAACTACACCATCCCCTCCACCACCCTCCCCTCTGAAACCCTCAGTTTACAGAGTCTGGAGTCTCTCATGGTTTGCCTCCCTCTGTGATTCCTTCCCATTCAGTTTTCCCTTCCTCCCTATGGTCCTCTGTGCTATTCCTTATGATCCACATATGGGTGAAACCATATGATAATTGTCTTTCTCTGGTTGACTTATTTCACTTAGCATAATCCCCTCCAGTGCCATGCATGTTGCTGCAAATGATAGTTATTTATCCTTTCTGATGGCTAAGTAATATTCCATGCATGTTTTGACCAGCATCTGGCTAACATAACCATTCTGTCAGTGTCAATAACCCTGGAATAACCCTGACAGAGAGAGAAGTAGAACTCATACTAGTGAACTTCATAAATTGTGGAGTGATAAACCTGCCGAAGCCTAGTTCTTCTTAGCCATATTGCTCATTTTACTGTGAATAGTTCTGTCATAGAAGCTAAAGAAAAATTTCTAGGAGTGGATGCTTAACAATATATAATTCTGCATAATTTAAGGATTAGAATTTAGATATGGCATGTGACCACTGAATTTATTGGAAAGAATCTGAATACAAGGAATCTCAGAGACCCTGAATGTGGTATAAAATGAAAGAATAAAAAGTTGACTCACAGAACATAATCATAGAGCAAAGTGTTTAGAAAGAAATGAAGAAAAAATAATAATTATATAGAAGCTAGAAAGAAAATCAAGATTTTGTATTTTTCCTGTTGGGTGTGAACCTGTGAGAAGAATGCCATGAATCGCTGATACTTCAACTCACACTGTGGAAGACCTATCACATCAAGATATTGCTATTCTCTCTGTCTGGAATATGATTCTTCTCCCTGGTCTTATTCAGTCCCTCCTACAATATTTATTCTCCAGGAAGCAGGACTTTTAGATTCACAGAGACTAAGACTGTGGAAACTCTAATTTCCTAAGCAAGTTAGTAGGACTGACTCACTCTCTGAGAGCAGGGCCACTCCTACTTTAATGCTTTGTTTCTAGGCCCATTTATTCTATCTGTTAAAATTAAAGAACCATATAATGTCCATTGATTTAAGGAATGTTCTGCTTCATGAAGGATAAGTGCCAGCCTCACAGGGTGTAATCACCAAGCTGGTGCTTCTGTTACATTTTCAAGAGGTCACCTCAATGTTTTTTTCAGGACAGGAACTTCCAGATAATATAGCATCTGCTGGGACCAGTAATTCATGGTAACGTAACCACTGTAATTTCACATTTTCCATAAAGTAGTTTTCTGAATCTGAGACTTGTTATGCAGGATCACCCTTTTTAGTAAATGAGACTTCTGTGAGCCTCTGATAATAATGCTAGGTAAAGTCTGTGGGCAAAGGGGATAACTTAAAACATGAATATGTGCTTAACATGATTAGGATGATATGTTATTTCTAGAGTAGAAAGGATGCCCTGTTATCAATCTGCCACCAAGATATTGCTTGGTCTCCTTAAGGGATCATGACATTGGTCTTTGTTGCTGGTAGAACCAGATGTTCAGTAAGAATAGTAGTTGATCAGCTTTGATGAGAGATCACTAATGTTATACATATTCATATATGTAGGAAATACTTTAATAGAAAAATCTTAATAAGCCAGCTTCAGGAGAATATATAGACTATAATTAAACATGAATATTAAAACATGAAAAGTAATTATATATGTGTATATGTATATATACATACACATGTGTATGTATATGTGTAAATATATAGTTATACATATACACACTGAATGTATAATTAGGTTAGGGATACACAAATGTGTAATAAACAATAAAATTCACAGAATTTACATAAACCAAGCATGGTTGAGAGTATCAAAAACACAAAAGTGCTGAACAGAAACTTCCAATATATTAATAATAGTGTATTATACAACATGTACAATAAGTGCTTCAGTGTTTTACATGTCATTATTTATGCCTTTTTATTTGTGAAATATTACATAACATTTTAAAGAAATATTGCTTAACAAGCTATTATTGCCAATTTGGGTAATTTTTTGGTCATGTGTTTGTTTTCAATGAACTTATTTTAATGTTTTCATTTTATTTTTTTAAGATTTTTTATTTATTTACTTGAGAGAGAGAGAGAGGAAGAGGGAGAAGCAGACTCCCTGCTCAGCAGGGAGCCCCACCTGGGGCTCAATCCCAGGACCCTGAGATCATGACCCAAGCTGAAGGCAGACACTTAACCAAATGACCATAAACCACACAGTATTTGTCTCTCTCTGACTTATTTCACTTAGCATTATACTCTCCAGATCTATCCTTGTTGTTGCAAATGAGAAGATTTCTTTTTTTTTTTTTTTTTTGTGGCTGAGTAACAGTCCATTGTATATATATACCACATATTCTTTATTCATTCATTCATTCATTTGTTGTTTCCAAAATTTGGCTGTTGTAAATATTGCTGCAATAAACATAGGAGTGCATATATGCCTTTAGTGTTTTTGTACTTTGGGGGTAAATAGTAGTGTGGTTATTGGATTGTAGGTTAGTTCTATTTTTAACTTTTTGGGGAACCTCCATACTGTTTTCTGCAGTGGCTTTACCAGTTTGCACATACACCAAGAGTGCAAGAGGGTTCCTTTTTCTCCAAATCCTCATTAATATTTGTTTCTTGTGTTTTTGATTTTAGCCATTCTGACAAGTGTGAGGTGATATCTCATTGTAGTTTTGATTTGCATTTCCCTGATAATGAGTGATGGTGAGCATTTTTCAGGTTTATGTTGGCCATCTGTATGTCTTCTTTGGAGAACTGCCTATTCATGTCTGTCCCCATTTTTAATCGTATTATTTGCTTTTTGGGGTGTTGAGTTGCATCAGTTCTTTATATATTTTGGATACTAACCTTTATCAGATATATCATTTGCAAATATCTTCTCCCATTCAGTAGGTTGCCTAATGTATTTAATTTAAATATAACTTGGCATGCTTTATACTTTTATATACAAAATTTAAATGAAATAACAGAAGTTACATATGCCAGATTTTCTGATCTGAAGAAGCTAGGAATAACAGTAAAATATTTTGATGGAATCATTAGAATCCAAAATGATCCTAACAGGCTGGAGTAGGTTAACAGGCTAAATATTCCCTAGGTACAAGGAACCAAAAGTGTGTAGTAGCAGAAAATCTTTATCTATTTATCTGTTGATCCATCTATCATCTTTCTACTTTTTTAAGAATTTATTTATTTATTTACTTGAGAGAGAAAGAGAGAGAGCATGCATTTGTATGCACATGCATGAGAGAGAGTGGGAATAGGGGAGAGGCAGAGGGAAAGAGAAAATCTTAAGCAGGTTCCATGCCCAGCACAGAGCCCTATGCAGGTCTCCATCTCACAGCTCTGAGATCATGCCCTAAGCCAAAATCAAGTAGGACACTTAACCGACTGAGCTACCCAGGCACACCTAATTTATCTTTATTTCTTACAGAAAATAATTGATTAAAGTATATTATGAATTATTAGCATGAGGAATGTGTCAAAACTTCTGTGATACATTTTGACTTTTTTAACAGGAGTATGGTACAGAGAACAAGATGCTTAGTGAATCATGTCAGGCCATATCTGTAATGTTGCATGGAATTTTCTGAGCCATATAGTAAGAAAGATGTTAAAATTTTAGAGCATCAAAACTATAGTTGTTTGGCTAATATTTATTTATTTAAGAAATTATCTCTAATGACCTATCAATACTTGGAATCTATCATTCTTTCCAATGCAATCTAGTTCTTTTTTTATTTTTTTTATTTTTTTGCAATCTAGTTCTTTAAATAAAAAGAAATTTTTCTTTAATATTTTAAAAATAAAACAATTTGATAAAATTCCATATGGCTATAATCTATATTGAACTATTATTAATTTTCATATTTGTTTATTCACTAATATGTATGTGAATAATTTTAAAACAAGTATCCCATATCATGTAATTTTATTCCCATATACATCTATATTCATTTCTATAGAATCTTCTTATTTCCTTGCAATCAGCATTTTTATTATTATGAATTGCCAAAGTAACAGTAATAGTTGATAATAATATTTTAAAAATGTGTTTTATACTGATTTTAAGAGAGAAAAGACCTAGGGTTTAAATATTAAGTATCATCAAATATTTGATGATATGCCAGCTGGATGAAGAAGTATATATTTCTATGGTCTCCAGACAGAAGGACCAAGACCAATGGCTGCAGCTTATAAGACAGATAAACCTGTGTGTAGAAGATAGAATTTTTTTTTAGTTTTGCATGCCTTAAATAAAGTTAGCAAGTTCCTCAGTTTTGAATGTGTATGAAGATTTTGCTGATCATAATATTGGAAAGTTTAAAATGTTCCAGGGGATTAATGAATCAACACAGGTTAAACCAGAAAGTCATATCAATCAACACAGATATATTTGCATAGTGTATTTGAATGGAACATTTTGACGCATATTTTGTTTTAATGTGAGAAACCTATAATAAATATTAAAAATAGAAAACATTTAACTTATTTTCTAGCTTTAAGTTAAGATAATCTCTAAGACAAACAAAAATAGGAAGCCCAACAGAAAGATATCCCTGGAATAAGTTTGTCCCCTAAATAGGTACCCTCAAACCCTAAAAAAATGTTGTTAAACTATAAATGTGATTTTTTTTCCTTAAAAAATAACATGATAGAAACGTATCAAACTTTAAAGGAAAAACTCATGGTGGACAATGACTACTACTAAGATATTCATCAAAAATAAATAAGTAAATAACATACTCAGAGAGGTAGTCCTTTAATGCTTTAAAAAAATTGAATTAGTCTTAGTGTGATTATTTGTCTGCATGTTAAACTTTTTACCCATTAATGTCTCTTTTAATATCAAGTTCAAATCAATAAATACAAGACTTTCTGTAACTCCCACAGCCTCCATTCTTCATCGCTGAAATTTTCACAACCTGTTACCTGTTTCCTGCATGGAACTCTGATAAGACTTATTCAGTAAGAGCTGAAGAGTCATTAGCACATCATAAGTGGTAAAGTGTACTGAATTCCTGTCCATTGGAACAAAAATGGGAAAATATATACCTAGAATTGTAGTTTGAATTGTAATGTTTGTAGGGTATCGGTGATGAATAGTGTTATCTTGTGGGAATAGACTTGAAATAAAAATGCCTTCAAATATAGCTAAAGTTGTATGCAGATAGTCCAGGGCTGGTAGTATGTCTCTGAAAACATGTTCTATAGGGTTAATGAGGTTGAAACTAGCAAAAAGTTTAAAGCTTGTTTTCAGGGAATTGTTTCCCCTTGATCAGCTATTGTGTCTTGTCAGTCCCACTAATGAATCCACTATCTGCCTCTGCAGTGGTCTAGACTCAAGGTCAACTGATATGGTTCCAGCCTGTGAACAAGCAAAATTCTCCATTCCTTAGCAGAGATAATGAGCCCAAGACCCCATCCAGTTTATACCAGCTCTTAAAGAACACCCATAGCACCTTCTCCTTGTCCTGGATAACTTATTGTTGTTAGGGGCCAAATTTTTGCCTAGTTCTGAACTCCATTTCAAAGTGAACATGGGTTTTATGTTATAGCATGTTTCCTCAAAGCAATGCTCCATATTTCCTCATATATAGTCATCACAAATTTCCCCACCCTTTTCCTTAATATGAATGTAATCTCTTACCCTGAATTTCCTTTTTAAAACCCCACTCCTTAATCTGGAACATGGGAAATAGTATTTGCACATCAGTCCACTGTCTTTCCAGGTGGCCAACCTCCTGAATAAAGCAAACTTTCCCTTCCAGCACCACTTGTGTCTTGAGTATTGACTTTTGAGTGGCAAATAGACAAACTTGGGTTTCAGTAACATCTCAACAATGTCACTAATAGGTGCCAAAATCCTTCCCTATGTCAGTTCTCATCTTTAGTACTTCAAGTAATCTTCTGTCAACAAGATTAATACTAGACCAACCAGTACTTCCAGCTTTTCCTCAAAGACCTACCTAATGACTTTTTATTTTTTAATTTCTTTTTAAGATTTTATTTATTTATTTATTTATTTATTTATTTATTTATTTAAGAGAGAGAGCATGAGCAGGGCTAGGAGCAGAGGGTGAGGGAAAGGGACAAGCAGAGACTGAGGAGTGCCATCAGGGGGCTGGATCTCATGATCCTGATATCATGACCTGAGCCCAAACCAAGAGTCAGACACTTAACCAAATTAGCCACTCAGGTGCCACATGATGATTTTTAATATGTTCTGACAACATGATTTTGCAAAGGGAAACCAAGACATGAAGGTTCTTTTTATAACTGAATATCTTCTTGCTTCTATCAATATATTCATATTGTTAAAATAAAAGGAGAGAATAGATTTTTCAATAGGTAATTAGCAATCTTGGCCACATTTCCCAAATAAGAAAGTTTCAAATGCCCACAGATAAAAAATTACTTGAAAACATTGGGAAGTAAGATTTCAATTCATTAATATATCTGAAAAATTCTTTTCAAAGGTATTCAAATTTTTCCATATTTCTTGAATGCAAAAATGGAGATTTTAATAATACATAATGTATCATTCTATAGATGTCATAATAAGAAATGCTCATTTCAGTTCAAATCAGAATAATAGGCCCTTGAATAATGAGCATGGCCAATGTAAAATAACCTTTTATAGAATGATTTTATGTAATCAATAGTAATTTTAGGAAAATAATTGCATTTATCCCTCTTACAAGGAAATGTTAAATTTAGACTTTAATATTTGGGTTTAATGTTGTTACCAAGGAAATAATATGAAAAGAGTATATTTTCTTCTAAAATCTAGTATAATTATTTAAATTACTAAATGGTATTTATTTTCATATTTTTATGTTTCATATCTAAGAATGGCAAACTGAACCAAAGAAACATAATTACATTGCTTATATTTGGCACAGGTATGTAACTTAGTTGTGCTGAACTTTTTATAAAACTTATTTTATTAATGAAAGCTTTTCATCATCATAAAGCTTTTATGTATTTTCTATCCTCTTTAATTTTATTAGAACTTTCTCACTGTAAACACTAATCATTCTCTTTAAAACATGAGAATATTCAAATCATCACATTCAGCATGTATAATGCTTCTAGTTGTGAGGAACATGCACGAAACAGGGGTAGCCAACTATCACTGACTCTCACTTCCCTGCCCATCTCCTAGCCCACATCCAAGTTCCAATCCTGTTCCCTGTGACCACACTCACCCTCACCTCTGAGAAAACAGAGGATTTGAGATGTTTGAGCAGGAATTTATAGACAGAATGAGTGATGAGGGAAGAGTAGTGGGAGAGTAAGAGGAAGAAGAGAGGAAGAAAGAGAAAGAGAAGAATGAAGTTTTAAGTAAAACATTAATTTTGGCTCTATTTCAGTTCTCACTAACTTATTAAATTATTTTATTAAGTCTTTATGATCCTCAAGATTAACTGAACCTGAGAGTGAACAACAACTCAACTT
Organism: Mellivora capensis; assembly: GCA_004024625.1. Taxonomy (NCBI): domain Eukaryota; kingdom Metazoa; phylum Chordata; class Mammalia; order Carnivora; family Mustelidae; genus Mellivora; species Mellivora capensis. The sequence continues at coordinate 70,307 of PISX010009099.1, forward strand.
TCTTTGCTGTAAAATGAAATCCAAACAAGAATGGCAATTTCAGAATATTTTTCTTTTTGGGGCACCTGGGTGGCTCAGTGAGTTAAGCCTCTGCCTTCTGTTCAGGTCATGATCTCAGCGTCCTGGGATGGAGCCCCACATCTGCATCCATCCATCCATCCATAGGGCTCTCTGCTCAGCAGGGAGCCTGCTTTCCCCCTCTCTGACTGCCTCTCTGCTTACTTGTGTTCCCTCTCTGTCAAATAAATAAATAAAAAATTTTAAAAATATACATTTCTTTTCAGAGTAATACCACAGCCACTATATCTGTAAGTCAAGTACCTGGTGAGGCCAGGTACTAATAGAGTACTAGCACTAATAGAGTATTAGACAATGAACAAGGCAGTCTGAAAAGTTGCTGCAAGTAGCCTGCTTATTACTTAAAGAAGCAGTGGGAGAAAAGAAAAATCTGAATTAGTAAGAGGCTGAATGTTTATTCATTTGGCTGGATTCCTCTCTCTGGTGTGTTTGTGAAGTCACATAAATTCCCAATGACATGTATAGAGCAGTTGCTTGAAGGCATAGACTGGTTTCTGAACTGCTGAGTTAACCTCAAAAATGTCCATTTTGCTTTCATTTTGCTATGGCAATGAAGTTTTCTACTATCTTGATAACTGGTTAGTCATGCAACCAAATCTCCAGTTCTAAGCTTTTCTCTCACTATTCCTCACTTTTTAGTCATGGCTATTACCATTTGATTTCAACTTTTAGCTGGTAATTTCAAGCATATTCTCATTTCTGCTTTCTCAGTATAGATGTGTATAAAAGTCTGCTGCTTAAAGTAAGTAATTTACAGAAAATTAAATTGAAAAGTTTACAGAGAACCTGTGCTTTTAAAAGCCTTGGAATTTCTCATGCTGTTGCCCTGCCTTGCTTTGGTCTTCATTTTGAATGAAATTTTTCTTCATGGTTTTTGATTATGCATTCAACTGTGGTTCCCCTTCAACACAGACCCATTCACTGATGTTAAGAATCACTCATCTGAGGAATACAGAAAGAACATGTAGACTAATAAGGACTTTCAATATAATAAGGAAAGCAAATATATAAAAATCAAAAAGAACAAAAATATTTCATAAGCAAATTACAAATTAAGTAATGCTTTACTCTTAATTTTTACCAAAGAGTAGAAACATAGACATTTATACTTCATTGAAAGCTAATTGCTATTTTCTATGGTAGTTATAAATATAAGTTCTGAGCAGATTCAGATATTCAATGATATTTCACCAGGACTTTATGATTACAGAGTAGCCTTTAATCTATTCTATTTGACAAAAGTAGTCATTTGTTTTGTTTTGTACCCTAAGACTGTTATGCTCATTGACTGGCTGAGGAGAGAATAATTACATTAGTATTTATAATTAATAAAATTTAATAACTTTAAATAAATTTAGATTGTATTCTGTCACTCAGTGTATCTGACTTTACAAGAGAATGAATATTATTTTTAAAAAACAATAGATGATTACAGCTTTGTAATAGAACTTGTAGTCTGGAATTGTGATGCCACAAAATTTAACTTTATTTTTCAACATTCCTCTGGCTATTCATGGTCTTTTCTGGTTCCATATAAATTTTAGTATTATTTGTTCCATTTCTTTGAAAAAAAATTGATGGTATTTTGATAGGGATTGAATTAAATGTGTATATTGCTTTAGGTAGCATAGACATTTTCACAATATTTGTTCTTCCAATCCATAAGCATGGAACATTTTCTATTTCTTTGTGTCTTCCTCAATTTCTTTCATGAGTACTTTATAGTTTTCTGAGTACAGGCTCTTTGCCTCTTTGGTAAGGTTTATTCCTAGGTATCTTATGGTTTTGGGTGCAATTGTAAGTGGGATCGACTCCTTAATTTTTCTTTCTTCTGTCTTGCTTTTGGTGTATAGAAATGCAACTGACTTCTGAGTATTGATTTTATATCCTGACACTTTACTGAATTCCTGTATGATTTCTAACAGTTTTGGAGTGGAGTCTTTTGGGTTTTCCACATAAAGTATCATATCACCTGCAAAGAGTGTGAGTTTGACTTCTTTGCCGATTCAGATGCCTTTTATTTCTTTTTGTTGTCTGATTGCCGAGGCTAGGACTTCTAGTACTATGCTGAATAACAAAGATGTAATCATCAAGAAAGTATGGTACTGGCACAAATACAGACACATAGATCAATGGAACAGTATAGAGAGCCCAGAAATAGACTCTCAACTCTATTATCAGCTGATCTTTGACAAAGCAGGAAAGAACGTCCAATGGAAAAAAATATAGTCTCTTCAACAAATGGTGTTAGAAAAATTGGACAGCCACATGCAGAAAATGAAACTGGACCATTTCCTTACACCACACACAAAAATAGACTCAAAATGCATGAAAACCTCAATGTGAGACAGGAATTCATCAAAACTCTTGAGGAGAACATAGGCAGCAATCTCTTCGACCTCAGCTGCAGCAACTTCTTCCTAGAAACATCACCAAAGGCAAGGGAAGCAAGGACAAAAATGAACTGTTGGGATTTCATCAAGATCAAAAGCTTTTGCACAGCAAAGGAAATAGTCAACAAAACCAAAAGACAACTAACAGAAGGGAGAAGATATTTGCAAATGACATATCAGATAAAGGGCTAGTATCTAAAATCTATAAAGAACTTACCAAACTTAACACTCAAAGAACAAATAATCCAATCAAGAAATGGGCAGAAGACATGAACAGACATTTCTACAAAGAAGACATCCAAATGACCAACAGACACATGAAAATTTGCTCAACATCATTTGGCATCAGGGAAATACAAATCAAAACCTCAATGAGATATCACCTCCCACCAGTCAGAATGGCTAAAATTAACAAGTCAGGAAACAATAGATGTTGGAGAGTATACAGAGAAAGGGGAACCCTCCTACACTCTTGGTGGGAATGCAAGCTGGTGCAACGGCTCTGGAAAACAGCATGGAGGTTCCTCAAGAAGTTGAAAATAGAGCTACCCTATGACCCTGAAATTGCACTATTGGGTATTTACCCTAAAGATATAAATGTAGTGATCTGAAGGGGCACATGCACCTGAATGTTTATAGCAGCAATGTCCACAATATCCAAACTATGGAAAGAACCTAGATGTACATCAACAGATGAATGGATAAAGAAGATATATATATATATATATATATATACATATATATATATATATATATATATATATATGATGAATACTATGCAACCATCAAAAGAAAAGAAATCTTGCCATTTGCAATGACATGGATGGAACTAGAGGGTATTATGCTGAGCAAAATAAGTCATCAGAGAAAGACAATTACATGATCTCTCTCATAAGAGGAATTTGAGATGCAGGGTGGGGCATTGAGAAGGTAGGGAAGGAAAAAATGAAACAAGATGGGATCAGGAGGGAGACAAACCATAAGAGACTCTTAATCTCACAAAACAAAATGAGAGTTGCTGGGGGGTGGGTGATTAGGGATAAGTGGCCGGGTTATGGACATTGGGGAGGGTATGTGCTATGGTAAGTGCTGTGAAATGTGTAAGCCTGATGATTCACAGACCTGTACCCCTGGGGCAAATAATACATTATATGTTAATACAAATAATTGAGAAAAAAGGGACTCTTAATCTCACAAAACAAACCAAGGGTTGCTGAGGGTTGGGGAGGTAGGGATAGTGTGGTTGGGTTATGGACACTGGGGAAGGTATCGGTTATGGTGAGCCATATGTGAAATGTGTCAGCCTGATGATTCACAGACCTGTATCCCTGGGGAAAATAATATATTATATGTTAATAAAAATAATTTTTCAAAAAAGCAATAGAAAGTGAAAACAGCTCATATTCACCATACCTTACTTAGAGGGATCTTAGAAGAAGCATTCTCTCTTAAAGAAAAAAGTGACACAAGCAGAACAACCTCCCAGAAAGTTTTAGGTAATGTCTGCTCTCAATTGTTCAGATTTTTATACCAATATCCCATCTGTGATTTAAATGAAATTGCTACTGCTATGACAAGCATACGAAAGCTTCTACCCAGAGAAAACAAAAGGAACTTTTACTTCTGAGAATGTTACGCAGATAAAAATTTTGAAACAAATCATACCTACGGGGCACCTGAGTGGCTCAGTGGGTTAAATTAGCCTCTGCCTTCGGCTCCAGTCATGATCCCAGGGTCCTGGGATTGAGCCCCGCACTGGGTTCTCTGCTCAGTGGGGAGTCTGCTTCCTCCTCTCTCTGCCTACCTGTGATCTCTGTCAAATAAATAAAATCTTTTAAAAAAATCATACCTTATTTTGAGGACATAAAAAGGTCATTTTAGTTACATAAACCCAATAATTTATATTCTTTAGTAGTGGGAAACATAATTTTTAATCACTCAATTATTGGACATTTAAAGAAATTATTTATGTTTATTATATCCAGAAATTAGATTGAAGACATTATAATGTTTCTTATGAATTAAATATTCTTACTTCAATAAAGCACAGTATAAAATAACCATTAATTTGTTACATTTAAGCATTTCTTTCCCTGTTTGCAGACCCTAGCATTCATTAAGTATTCTCACTACACATAAACTATGGTCCTCTGTGGTCCTCAACCTTGACTAAACATTGGAAGCACTTAAGAACATTTTAAAGGTTTTGGTGCCAATTAAATCGCTATTTTGTGAGGAATTACCCTTGGATAAATATTTGTAAAGCTTTCCAGCTCGTTATAATGTGCAGCCAGGCTGGAGAACAGCTGTACTAGAAAATGACCTAAATGTGTCATAACCAAAGTTTCTGTTCTATTTCAGGAGACTTGACATAGGCAAATTCACCTGCCAATTAGATCATCAGAGACAATCCTAAAATTTTTTTATACCCTGATGTCTGTTCTTTAAATTAAATATCTAACACATCTCCAACAAAATTGTAATGGCTTTTAAGGCATACACCAACATTATTCATATTCATATTCATATTTTCATGAGGGACTCAGACAATAATAAAAAACTTACAGGGGTGCCTGGGTGGCTCAGTGGGTTAAAGCCTCTGCCTTCATCTCAGTTCATGATCCCAGGGTCCTGGGATTGAGCCCCGCATCGGGCTCTCTGCTCAGCAGGAAGCCTTCTTCCTCCTCTCTCTCTGCCTGCCTCTCTGCCTACTTGTGATCTCTCTCTGTCAAATAAATAAAATCTTTAAAAAATATATATATATATATATACTAAATTTGTGATAATTTGTTGCAGCACCAACAGTAAACTAATACAGTATGATAAAGATAATTTTGGTGAGTCCAGAGAAAATGTCACCTTATCTGATTAAAACTGTAAGAAAGACATTCAGCTGCTCTATGGAGAATGTATAGAAAACAAGAGTGGAAGCAGAGAAATCACTTGGGTAGGGTAGGTATTTTAGTAGTTCAGGTAAGAGATGATGGGTGCTTGAGCTTTATCTTTAGCTAATAGATTTGATGCAAAGTATGATAGCAATAAGGAAAGTAAAATATACCCAAACTGTTTGCTTTTATTAGTAGGATGAATTGTGAAGCTATTTATAATTGAAGTGAATTTGAAGTGGGACTTTCCCTATTACACATATCACATCTAATACCTTAACAACCATATAGTAAGCACTCAATAAACATTTAACGAAAACAGTAAGAATAATGAAGAAGTTGATGATAATAATGGCAATGTAAATAGTAATGCTCCAAAATGATACTGATGATGAAAACGGTAAGAGGAGAAACAGAACCTTAATGGGCCTCTATTGAATGTTACAAATAAGCATATTAAATATCACTGCTTAATTTTTCCCTAAAGTTTTTTTTGCTGGAATTATAGTGAGTTAGTTGCAGTGAGACAAAAAGAGCATGTACCATGAACTACACATGGAACTACTGATGCTTAGGATTTTCTCTTAATTTGTCTTTATTTTCAACTTTATTATCATGTTATTGTTAGTCAAGTAACTAAAAATTAATTTCTATGATCCTTTTTATATGGCTATTATGCCTCCATATCATGTAGAAAAATCCTAGTAAGCCCCATACATTTAAACCTTTTCAACATTTTATTACTGAAGGTATTGTTCATTAGGGTAGACTGTGCTTTGTTTAGTGCTGTATCCCTATCACCAGGAATAGCAAATTGCATATAAAGTTCTCAATAAAAACTTGCTGAAAAAATGAACAAGTGGTATGTCTTGTCTAATCTTTGCTTTGTCAGCATTGCCTGAATAATGCAGATCCCAGAGTGAATCAATTTACCAAAATGTTCAATAAATTAAGTTTGGTTTACATTCTACATGGGTAATACTAGACATGTTTATAAGAATAGCACAGAGCATGGGGCACCTGGGTGGCTCAGTGGGTTAAAGCCTCTGCCTTCAGCTCAGATCATGATCCCAGGGTCCTGGGATGGAGCCCCACATCAAACTCTCTGCTCGGCTGGGAGCCTGCTTCCTCCTCTCTCTCTCTCTCTGCCTGCCTCTCTGCCTATTTGTGATCTCTATCTGTCAAATGAGTAAATAAAATCTTTTAAAAAAAGAATAACACAGATCATATTCAAGCCCAAAGTTCAGCCATTATTAAAACAAAATTACTTTTGTGTGAGATGATAAATTCATTTTAGACATACCTTGCAAACATAATAAAATAAGAGATTTAGTATTGTGCCTGTTAATAAAGTAATATATAATTAGCATACTATGCATTAATTTACTAATTTTACCTCTAATCTCATAAAAAATTAACATTATAAAGCAAATATTTCATTACTTTCTCCTGAAGAATTACAGAGAAAAAATGATCAGATATGTAGGTTTGTAGAATATAGATAATATTCTGCTAGGTAATCTTTGAATGTATGATGCTCATTTGTCTTCAATATTTCTAATTTCTACATTTGTAACTGGAGAAGTAGGCCAAGCCAAAACCACCAACTATTTAAAAATATTTTTTAAAATATGACATTTTGGATGTTAAAAATGAATTCTGTCAATAGACATATGATATTGAAAATGAAAATAGGAACAACATGCTGAACAATTTGAATAACTGACTTTAATTTTGTTTCACAGCTGAATTTAAGTACCTAAATTGTTATTTTTAGTTTCTTAGATTAACAACTATCCAGAGGTCACTTGTTATTGGAAATATTTACTTATTTTCTATTAGTTATATCTAAAAATTAATATATAACTAACCTCAAAGTTCATATGATTGAAATAAATTTAGTAAAGCTTGAGATCAGGTAATGAGATGCCACCAGTTTTATTTTTGTTTTTCAACATTTCCTTAGCGATTCGGGGTCTCTTCTGATTCCATACAAATTTTAGGATTATTTGCTCCAGCTCTTTGAAAAATACCAGTGGAATTTTGATCGGAATGGCATTAAAAGTATAGATTGCTCTAGGTAGTATAGACATTTTAA
>PISX010009100.1:0-77803 GCA_004024625.1 Mellivora capensis
GAGCAAATAATCCTAAAATTTGTATGGAATCAGAAGAGACCCCGAATCGCTAAGGAAATGTTGAAAAACAAAAATAAAACTGGTGGCATCATGTTACCTGATTTCAAGCTTTACTACAAAGCTGTGATCACCAAGACAGCATGGTACTGGCATAAAAACAGACACATAGACCAGTGGAACAGAGTAGAGAGCCCAGATATGGTCCCTCAACTCTATGGTCAAATAATCTTTGACAAAGCAGGAAAAAATATACATTGGAAAAAAGACAGTCTCTTCAATAAATGGTGCTGGGAAAATTGGACAGCTATATGTAGAAGAATGAAACTCGACCAGTGTCTTACACCGTACACAAAGATAAACTCGAAATGGATAAAGGACCTCAACGTGAGACAGGAATCCATCAGAATCCTAGAGGAGAACATAGGCAGTAACCTCTTTGATATCAGCCACAGCAACTTCTTCCAAGATATGTCTCCAAAGGCAAAGGAAACAAAAGCCAAAATGAACTTTTGGGACTTCATCAAGATCAAAAGCTTCTGCACAGCAAAGGAAACAGTCAACAAAACAAAGAGGCAACCCATGGAATGGGAGAAGATATTTGCAAATGACAGTATAGAAGTTTCTTTAATAACAGCTTTCCCATTGCATTCAAATGTCTGATCAAAAAAGGATGTGGGAGGTAATGCCAAAAGGAGGTAAACTAGAGATAACACTGATACTTTATATAAAAGAACAAACTTCTTTAGGAAGGAGGGAAGAGGGAGTATGTGATTGCAATTTGCCTCAAAATTAGCCACAAATGGTAGAAGATTCAGGATAGACTGTTGATGCCTTGAGCTTAGCTAGAATAAAATTTTGATAAGCATAGAATTTGCCACAGGCACCCTTGTGCAGGAACGAATTCTATTCATCTGGGGGTGGTCACAGAGGTTAATTTAATCAAGTAAATCTAATTTTAATGATTTAGTAAGTCATTTGGGAAGAAAAGACCTTGAATAAATTCTGAGCACCTTCATCAATTAACAGTGAATCTTATTTAAGTTATGTAGTGGTCTTTCCCTTGAGAGATAAGCAGTAATGTCCTAGAATCAGACAGATTTGGATTTGAATCTTAACTTCCCTGTTTACCAGGCCTGAGATTTCGGGCAAATAATTTCACCTCTCAGAATTTTACTTTTTTTAAAATCTGTTCAAGGATAAGAATCATTAAATGGATTTTTGAACATGAGATCATATCCCTCTCCTTTGTTTTCTTTTTATCTCTTCATAAAATGGGAATTATTTTAAATGTATTATACAGTATCTTTTCTCTAAGGAACCGTGCCTCTCTTACTAGATCTGAAGAGTTGTTACACTGGGGGATAAATTGCATACAGATTAATTGCTCTGGGGCATCTGGGCGGCTCAGTCATTAAGCGTCTGCCTTTGACTCAGGTCATGATCCAAGGGCCTGGGATCGAGTCCCTCATCAGGCTCACTGCTCAGTGGGAAGCCTGCTTCTCCCTCTCCCACTCCCCCTGCTTGAGTTCCCTATTTCGCTGTCTCTCCATCAAGTAAATAAATAAAATCTTAAAGAAAAAAAAGAATAATTACTCTGGGTTTTTATTAAATTAGGGCTTCTTTTTTATTTTTTTATTTTTTTAAAGGATTTTATTCATTTATTTGACAGAGAGAGATCACAAGTAGACAGGCAGGCTGAGAGAGAGGGGGAAGCAGGCTCCCTGCTGAGCAGAGAGCCTGACGTGGGGCTCGATCCCAGGACCCTGAGATCATGAGCTGAGCCAAAGGCAGAGGCTTTAACCCACTGAGCCACCCAGGCGCCCCAGGGCTTCTTTTTTAAAAACATTTTTTTATTTATTAGACAGAGATCACAAATAGGCAGAGAGGCAGGCAGAGAGAGAGGGGGAAGCAGGTTCTCTGCTGAGCAGAGAGCCCGATGTGGGGCTCGATCCCAGGACCCTGAGACCATGACCCGAGCCGAAGGCAGAGGCTTAACCCACTGAGCCACCCAGGCGCCCCTAAATTAGGGCTTCTAATATAAAGATAGTGCAGTTTTATACTTTGGAAGTCATAAAATCGGTATTTATAAATAATGAATAAAGTCTAACAAAAACATTCCAAATACTATTTCCAGTTGTCTAGAAGGTAAAATTTCTAATTCTCATTGTCTTATTATGAAGCATGCGTTAAGTGTCTATTAGTATATACAGGACTTTTTCTTAGTCTTTTAAGTATAAACATATATTTTTATAAGCAAAGCTTCCATTTTATCATCTTAATGTGAAAAGAACTAAGAATATTACTAGATGAATAGTTCTTTTTGGTAGGCCAAGCTCATTTCACATTTGTAATCATGTTTTCATATCACCACACATCTGTTATACCATGTGTGTTCCACGTAATGATGAGCAGTCTTGTTACTCCAGAGACTAAGTTCCTGGAGTGTACTCAGAACCCAAGTTCCCTTGTGTCAAATCACACATGTGATATTACATCGCCTCTCACTTGAAGCAAAAACTTTCTTTTACTGTGTGTCGCAGTTGAACCATGATTTTATCCTGCTATTACATTTATATCATGGCAGGAGAAAAGCTGAAAAATTTGAACTTTTTAAAACATAGGTAAGGGGGGACACCTGGGTGGCTCAGTTGGTTAAGCAGCTGCCTTCGGCTCAGGTCATGATCCCACCGTCCTGGGATCGAGTCCCACATCGGGCTCCTTGCTCGGCGGGGAGCCTGCCTCTCCCTCTGCCTCTGCCTGCCACTCTGTCTGCCTATGCTCGCTCGCTCTCTCTCCCTCTCTCTCTGACAAAAAAAAAAAAAAAAACATAGGTAAGGGGACACCAGAGTGGCTCTGTAGGTCAAGCGTCTGCTTTCAGCTCAGGTCATGATCTCAGGTCCTGGGATAGAGCCCCATATGGGACTCCCTGCTCAGCAGGGAGTCTGCTCCTCCCTCTCTGGCTCCCCTTTCCCCCTGCTCATGCTGTCTCTCAAATAAATAAATAAAGTCTTAAAAAACAAATAGGAAGAGCTCTGAAAAGAATACCATTCTTCTCGTTCCTCAGTTCCCCAACTGACTAGAAATAAAATTTTGCTGCTAGATATGCATGTTATAATATGCAAAAAGTACCTACCATTCTTTGTTTGGTTCTCTCTGATAACTAGGGTTTGAGTTTGAGCAGAAATGCAGAAGAAAATTTCCAAATCAGCTACAGTGTACAATAGAACTAAGTGGGCTGATGGACGCCAAGATAATTCTTCCCTGAGAGAAAATTACTACTACAACTACTACTACTACTACTGTCATTATTATGTCATATGTCATATCTTATCATTATATATATATATATTTTTTTTAAGTCACCTAATAGCATACCTCCCTGGACTAAAGGCTTATAGCACATCTGGATATAATAACATCAGGCAGCTGGCTCTGTCACCCGTCTGTCCCCGTGTGGGTTTGGCAAAAGTGACTGATCATTTCTCTCGTATCCTTGTCTACTCATATCACATTTCCTTTCTGAGTGCTGAGGAAGGGCTGAGTAAAACAATCAGATTTGCATAATGGAAATAGGGGGCCATATTGCCTTTATGAGAATGTTGTGTGACACACCTCCCCAGGGAAGAAGTCCTTGAAAACTGCCATCTGATCTCCCAGCCCTGAAGCACTTCACACATAGGGGTTATTTTCCAAATGAATAAATAACACAACTGCACTGAGCAGAAGTCTGCCCTAAAGGAGCCCGCCTCGTGAAGGCAACAGAAGGCAGAACCACGGCCTCTCATCCACGTCCCATCACCCTCTGAAAAGCCTCGCTGGTGTGTATTTCCCATTACTTCATTTGTGCTTAAAATGCCTTCTAGTCTGCGAAGTGGAGGATTCCTCAGACAGAAGAGGACTGGTATGTCCTAGTGGTGCAGAGCAGGGGCTCTGCAAACAGATGACCCGGATCCAAATCCCAGCTCTCCCATGTACTGAAACCCGACCTTGGACGAGTCATTCTGCATATCGTCGGGAGGACTTGCTCAGAGAACAAGCAGAAAACACTTAGAAATGGGCCTGGCAGGGGCGCCTGGGTGGCTCAGTGGATTAAAGCCTCTGCCTTCGGCTCAGGTCATGATCCCAGGGTCCTGGGATCGAGCCCCGCATCGGGCCCTCTGCTCAGCAGGGAGCCTGCTTCCTCCTCTCTCTCTGCCCGCCTCTCTGCCTACTTGTGATCTCTGTCTGTCAAATAAATAAATAAAATCTAAAAAAAAAAAAAAGAAAAGAAATGGGTCTGGCAGAGAGAGCTCAATAAATATTAACCATGAGTATTGGCAGTGCCAAAGTGTAGGAGCTCACCTTTGTGTTTTCCTCACAGGTGGCAAAGCTCATCAGTGTTTTCCTCACTGGTGGTGATGTTCAGAAGTCGAGAAAGGCCAAACATTTTATAAGCTTTTAGCACATTCAAAATAGAGGAGTGTCAGAAAAGGCCTATAAAAACTATGGCATGTTTTAAATATTGATATTTCTATTATAATCTATGAAGAAGCATTTGGTTAATGCTTTTAATCAAAAATATAATGCAGTGTATTTTTGGTACTCACAAAGTCATTATAGGATAAGTTCTGAATTCATGGTTCGCGGTAGGTGTTATGACCTAGTAAGACAGCGATTCTTGAACTTTATGGTCTTTTGGGATCTCTTTACATTCTTAAAAATAATTCAGAACCCCTGAAGAGTCATTTCTGTAAGTTTTATCTATTAAAATTAAACTGAACAATAATAAACCCATTACCTGTTAGCACATATCTTTACAAAAACTAACTGTATTTTCAAAAACAAATAGTTAACATATATATGTGTATATATATTTATATAAAATCAGTGGCATTATTTTAAATTTTTGCAAATTTCTTTTGATGTCTTGCTCCATAAAGGGCAAGTGGATTCTCCTATCTCCTTTTGTGTTCAGTCTGTTGCATTATGTCAGGTAACCAGTGTGTACTCATTAAGACAATGAAAATGGAAAAGACAAATAATGTATCATGCCACATACCCGCATTCTGAAGCCCTTCATAGGTCAGAGGCTGTACCAAATGGCCATCTGAGTAGCCCTGTGACAGCTTTGGATGATATACTGCACAGTAATTTTTTCACAGAGGAAGTGAAATTATCTGGGCTTCTATTTCCTTATACTCTACTCTAACTATACATTTTTTTTAATTTAAAAAATTAAATTAATTTTAAAAATTTGTCTGGTCTTCATTAATTCACTGAGCAGGGCATATTGTCTTGGTCTAAATGTTATGAGAAAAAATTGGGGGCTCATTTTTTTAAAAAAATCTTATTTGAGAGTGAGAGAAAAATAGGGAGAGTAGGAAGGGCAGTCAGAGAGGGAGAAGCAGACTCTCCACTGAGCAGGAAGCCCAATGGAGCTTGATCCCAAGACCCTGAGTTCATGACCTGAGCTGAAGGCAGACGCTTCACTGACTAAGTCACCCAGGCGCCCTGGGAACTTATTTGAAATAATTATTTTTCTGGACCTCAGTGTCCCCATTTGTAAACAAATGAGAAAATTGGACTAAATGAACCCAAGAATCCCTTTGGAGTGATGCTCTGTTTTTCTCACTTAAAGTGAAAGATTACCATTAAAATGGAAAAAAGAGCTTGCTTTCTGTGTCTCATTACTATAGTCGCAGGGATTTCTTACTGCATACAATTTCAGCTTGTGAAATTACAGGTGACCTTGCAAATTCTGAATTGATCACACTTAGCCTTCTGCCATGTCAAGGAGTCTTGAATTGGATTATATCGCACTGAATTAGCTTTTGAAATTCAGCTATATGGAAGAAGGTGCTTGCAGATTACCCTTCCCAGCCTGTCAGGAGAAAGAAAAGATTTTACCAAAAGGCATTTGCAAACTGGAGATGACTAAATGGGGCTCTGCTTGGTTTATAAGTTAGTGTGTAAGTGATCAGGCAGGCCCTGAAATCACACACAAGCAGGACCCACGTAGACTCCCACTCTGCCACTCAGTACTCACAGGGCCTCTGAGAGTTCCCGTCTCTGACACTCCGTTTCCTCATCCCTAAAAAGCCTACTTCAGGTGCTTGCCAATAAGATTGGACGAGACAAGATACTGTGGTGCTAGGCCCATGGTGGTTCCAGATGGTGGCTCTGTTCTTTACTGGGTTTCTTCATCTGTAGAATGGAGCTAATGATACCTCCTTTTCACAGCTGTGGGAAGATTTTTTTTTTTTAAGATTTTTACTTATTTATTTGACAGAGAAATCCCAAGTAGGCAGGGGTGGGGGAAGCAGGCTCCCTGCTGAGCAGAAAGCCCCATGCAGGGCTCGATTCCAGGACCCTGAGATCATGACCTGAGCCGAAGGCAGAGGCTTAATGCACTGAGCCACCCAGGCACCCCATGTAGGAGGATTTAACTAGCACAAGGCCTAGCATATAGTAAGAATTACAATCAGTAATATAATTTATTATCATATAGTATAAATTTTGTAATGGATTTTCTTTTTTATTTTTATATATATTTATTTCTATATAAAATATGTTTGTTTATAATATATCTATTAGATAATTAAAATTATATAAATTATATAAAATTTCTGACTTATATAATATATAATAATTATATATTATTATTATTACTCTTATTTACACAAGTAAATAAGAAACATCTGTTATACTATTGTGTACCATACAAAAGACATTTTACTCACCAGTTTGTGCATGTGTATTTGGGCAGACAAATCCCAGACTGGGGGTAGTTGAGATCCCAGACATGGACGAAGAGAAGGAGAAGCTGTAATATCGGCCACGGGGTGGGCTAGTGGACTCTCAAAGCTGGACAGTCTCCTCCAAGTATCTATTGCTGCTCAGCTGCATTTCCCTGAAGGGAGTTGAGGCAGCTTGTGGATTGAGTTTGGCTTCCTTGAGTGAAAGGAACATTTGAATTTCCCGTGTGTGCCCCACCCCCACCACCTGCCTTCCTGTGTGCTGCTCTCTACCAGACACTACCCCCCCCGCCACGTCCCCCCACGCACCTCCCCCTCACCTCCAGAGGTACTTTGTGTCTCCACTTTGCTCCATCTGCCTACAAGTGAATGCTCAAGAAGATAACCTAGAAATTCATTATAATAGCAAATATTTTGCAGTTGTTACCGTGTGAATGATTTATTCAATGGTAGGCAAATGACATCTAGAGACATTGGGACTCTGGATGTTTTGCCAAAGCGGTATATCCTTTCACTCTATTCTGGAAATGTTAAAACAAAGTGAACAAAAAAAGACCCACCAATTCAACGGATTGAACAAAATCTTTCTCAGGTTTGCTTAGGGAATTCTGTTTTCATACAATAAACTGTGTGTTTCTGTGATAGCAATCTGGAAACTGGTGTCCTTTGTTCTAGGAAACCTTATATTATTTCCTTGATACTTGGAAATACTTTGATACATTTTTTTTGGACCTCTTATTGTTCACATATTGAACCCAGAATGAGTCCCTAAGGATGTTTTCCTTTGCTATTTCCACTTCATTTCCCTTTCCCTTTTTTTCTAGGTGTAAGATGACTTCTGCTTTATCTTTCAACCCTTCTTTTGGTTTTTCAAATTCTTTCTGTTATCATTTTGAACTTATGAGAGCTCTTTCTCACTCTCTGAATGTTTTAAGGCACCCTGTTCTTATGTTGATTCAGTTCTCTTCTCTCTAAAGATACTCTTTATCATTTTGGTCATTCCCTGCATCATTTGTATGTCCTCTGAATTTCTTGATTCTGTTTTTTGATCTCTGTCTTTATGTTGGAGGCTTGTCTTAGGGGTCTGGTGACCTTAATTCAGCTTAAAGAGTGAGGCATTGAATGGATCCGTGCGTGGGTGGGGCCCCCATAGCTAAGTAGCAGTATCTGGGGGCCTTTTCTCTCGGGTTGGTCCATTTCTCCAGAGAGGACTCTGCCAGCCCAAGTCCTCTTACGTCTGTAGTCTCAGGTCTACTTTTTTATAATTTTTTTTTTTACCAATAGCAATTAAGATATCTTTAATCATGTTATTGCCATCGCAGGTGTCTTGGGGGATTATTTATACTCGCCACTCACTGGAAATACAGCAGTTTGGGACCTAACACTAGATCTTACTATTTCATATGGTAATTAAAAAAAAAAAACCTACATCTATCACAGTTTTGTCCATTTTGGGAATTGTATTTCAATGTAATTAGTTTTCTTAGCCATCTTATGTATTTTAGTTTACGCACTCAAAAACACCAGTCTGCAAATGATTCCATAGGCTTCCCCAGGCTGCTGGAGGTGCCCACAACACACAGACCCAGCCCAAATGGTCAAGAATGCCCTTTCAGTTGCCTCGCTGAAGGTTTCGGCCTTAGCGCCAGCATTCCCGGAGCAGCTGAGGGAAAGTGGGGTGAGCTGAGCATCACCCTCCGGTGAGAGCCTCACCCTTGGCTATGTTTGGTGCCCTGGGTTTTGGGGGCTCTCTGTTTCATTTCATCCAAGATTAACCGCCTTCTCCTTGGAGGCAAGGGACAGATCTGTCACCTAGCTGGGGTGGATCTGCGGAAGAGAGCTGACAGTCTAATTTCCAACCCATACCTCCACTACCACATACCTCCGCTCTGTACCTGCAGTGGTTCCTGGTACCCCAGCTCCGGAGGGTTCCTGAGGTGTTGTGGCCGAATGGCATGTCACTCAAAGGCTTTCTCGCCGTGTGCTTTTTGATCTTGTCTCAGGTTCATCTTCCGTCCTACTTGCTTGTGCTGGTGGGTTAGTACCTTCTTTACTGCTTTCCTGTCAGTTTTGGAAGCTTGTGGCCGAGCCGTATAAACTTGT
This sequence comes from Mellivora capensis, assembly GCA_004024625.1. NCBI lineage: Eukaryota > Metazoa > Chordata > Mammalia > Carnivora > Mustelidae > Mellivora > Mellivora capensis. Next base: position 8,838 of record PISX010009100.1, read on the forward strand.
ATATTCAATGTTCCACATTTAACTGAAAATTCTCAACAGCTGTTTCTTAAGCAACCGATAAAGAGTGAGCTCAGAGATCCAAGCCGAAAGATTCGTGAAGGGCAGCATGTGAGAGGCAATCTTGCATTCCTTTCTGACAATAGTTTTGAACTTGGACTGCAAATCAGAATCACCTGAAGAATTTTAAAACTATTGGTACCTGATCCCGCCTTGAGAGATTCTGATGTTGGACTAAGGTGTGGCCTGGGAATAAAAAATTTTTAAAACTCTCCAGGTGACTATCATGTGCAGCCTGTCCACTGTTAATATAGGCTTTGGCCCTGAAATCCTGTAGATCTTTACAAAAGCCATTTTCCCTGGAACATTATGTGTATTTGAACTGAAGATACAGCTGTCTATGTGATTATCTGACTGACTTGAATATCAAAAGCACACATTATTTTTGTTTTACTAAATGTAGGGGCAATTCATATCGTTTCTTTTTTTTTTTTAATTTTTTAAAATTTATTTATTTTCCAGAGTGAGAGGGAGAGAGAACGAGCGAGCCCAGGCAGACAGAGTAGCAGGCAGAGGCAGAGGGAGAAGCAGGCTTCCCGCCGAGCAAGGAGCAATATCTTTTCTTAAAGTAAATGAATCTCCTCTACCCTCCAAAATTATGTGACGACATACTAAGATTACTTATAAAGAAAATAGGTCTCTACTATTTAAATCTAATCTATTTAATAGCATGGAATACTAAAACTACCATCTCTGTCTTAGCATTGCTATTTAAAGTAGACTTAAGATCAATCATACTTGTAACTAGATTTGTAGTTAACTAAGCTAGTAATAAATTCAACTGCCCATTGAATGGTCCGATTTCGTGTGATTGAATTAGTGACCCTGGGCAGTTAGGTGCTGACGGTAGGGAAGAAACGCCCTTTGCTTGAATTCCAGAGATGGCTGGCAGGGAATGCTGAGTGGCTTCTCTACCAGCTAAGCTGCCTCCACTCTGCACTCTGGGGTCAAGTTTCTGCTAGTCTCTGCACTGCCCCTCAGCTGCTCTTTATTACTGTTAATGACTTTCTGGCTGCACACACAGCGCTAGGTATATATGACGTCATTTTTATGCTCTATTGGGAAACTAACAAGAGGCCTCTAGTACCGTCCCTCTCTGCCTTGAATAGCACATGGCTCGTCCCTGCTTTAACGAGTTTTCATTCCTTACCCCTTCCTCACTGTGGTCCAATATAGGCAAGGATCTAGAGCTAAAGGAGACAGAGGGATGTATCGAAACATACATTATTAGTGGCTAACAAGAGTTCTTCACTAGAGCAGCTGAACAATTAGAAACACACTGTATGTTGTGGGAGATCCTCTGTCTAGAAGGGAGTTGTGCTAGTCCACACTACTTGTTAGTGTTCAAACTGCATTTCATGTGGGATTGTGCAATTTAACTGAACAAGATTCAGAAAAAAATATTAAATATCAGCTCTGTTGCTGTGGATAAGACAGAATCAGCACTTTTCTGTAAAATCTGCTCTTTTCCCTTTACTCAAGTCCAAAGCTGTCATTTCTCTGAGGGCCAAAAAATACATTTCATGTTAACATTTCAGAGACGTCCGTGGGGTCCAGTCTAAACCATGGCTGAGGCTGAATGCTCGGGATTTGCCCTAAGAATGGACATCCCCTGGGCCCTCACCTGAGGTCATGAAATTGATTTAGTCTAGGCCCATGGTTGTATTTTAATGTAGCTTAGCTATAAAAATACAAGGGCCCTTTGTGTAATACAGGCTGCGCATTGTTATTTTTCTAGGCCTGTCAATGTAAAAAATGTGTCTGTTTGCCTTCCCTTATGACCTGAAAAAAAATTTTTTTTAGCTATATTACAGAGTAGCAGGACACTCTGGAAATGTTGGTTTTGGAAGGTGCCTTGAAGAATAACACAAAAAATCTGGCAGCATAATTCGATAAAGGTGCCAGGGACACACATGTTCATTTGGGGGTACTTTATATTACCCTTTCTTTTTAGTTAAGTACCAGGACTCGGAGTGAACCACATTACGAGTCTCTAAGAGGCTGGTGGTTCTCCTGATGGTGATCTGGTCTGGCTGGAGAAGTTATTTTCACCGTATCCAGCCAAACAAAGGGGCACATGCTCCAATCCCCAGAACCCCAGGAAGCCACACTAAATATACTGTACCCAACATTTCCCCAAAATAAAGCAGCTGGCATTCGATTTGCCAGGGCATTTGGCATAGCTTTTTGTGGCTTGTTGCAGGACCCGTGTGTCTGACAGAGGATTCTGTTGAGTCCTGGTGTTTTCTTTCTCCTCTCTTTTTCTCTCTCACTTTTTCTTTTTGGAATGGAGACATCGGTAGCCATTTCTGTAGATTTGTCTTCTTGTGGGTTCTTCTAGGGTGGTTCTGTTTTACCCTAGTAGCATTGAGATGAATACCTTACAGGAAATTGCCACCCAACTTCATATGTGGTTTTGTAAGGGGCCTATTTTTAGGCTACTTTCCAGACCTCTGGGACTCCCAGGCATTCTTTCCCAATAGTTGGTCTCCAGCTGTGGACACTAATATCTTGGGCCGTCAACTTCCTAATATGTAAAATGGAGATGAGGAGCAGACCTTCAAGGGGTTGCTTCAGAGATTAAATAAGATAATGAATGCAAAGTGCCTAGTAGATAGTAAGTGTTCAATAAATGTGGCATATGGCAATTAGGTATTATTGCTGCTATAACTCAATATCCTGACCTTAACCCATGCCCTACACCCACAAACACAAACCCCTTCATTGCCACTTCTCTCCCCTTAATCTGTTAAGTTTCACTTTTTAATGTTGAATAAACAAAAGGTCTCATTTTTGACGACCAGGCTGTTCATTGTGATTTATGTCTACACTCATCTCTGGCTTCTTCTACTCTAAAAGGCTTGTCCTCATGTTCTTTGCTACCCATTAGATGGATGACCGTCTATTTTTCAAATCCAGTTCAACAAATACTTACCAGGGATCTTCTGTGTGACAGGCACCATGCCAGGAGATAGGGACACAGAACTGATGGACACATAATTCTTGCCCTCAAGGAGCCTTCAATTTAATGGGTCAGCAGGCACGCAAAAAGTCAACTAAAATATAAAATGATAATTTTTCAGAAATTGTAGGAGATCTGAAAAATATTCAGGGAACCAAGGAGCAGATGCTCCCTACTTAGCCCCAGGAAAGCCAGAGAGAAAGGGGGAGCTATTTTCTGAGGACTAGCAGGGTTCCAGATAGACAGCCGGCTGACTCCTCTCTCTGCAAGGTAACAGCAGAGGCCAAAGCCTGGCAGTGAGCAGCCATATTACATTTAGGGAGTTTCAGGAGAACCATGTGGAGCACCGGGACTGAGACAAGAGCGTCTAGAGGTGGGGGAGGGCCAGACAAGAAAGATCTTTGTGTATCTACCCGAGGAATGTAGACCTGGTCCTAGAGAGGGTGGTAGAGCCCGAGTGGGGTTTTCAGCAGTCAACTGCCTGTTCTCTTCTTCATTCAGGCACCACTTACATAGACGAGTACGCATGAGCTGGAAGTCTGTGGCCTAGTGAATTTTGCATGTGTGTGCACCTGCGGATATATACAGCATGTCCAGCAGCAGCCTCGTAGGTCTTTCCCTTGGTCCCCCGAGAGGTAACCACCATTCTGGCCTCGACCACCATTCGTTGGTTTGGCTGCTGCAGAGTTTTGTGGAACTGGATTCACACAGTACGTGCTCTTTTGTGTCTGGCTTCTCTTATTCGGCACTGTGTCTGTGAGAGCCATCCAGGCTGTTGCCCATAGCAGCTGCCTCTTCCTCTTTGAATGCTGTGTAGTGTTCCACTGTATGGGAATGCCTCCCCAGTCACTGGTGACTAGTGATTTTTTTCTGCAGTTGTCCAAAAATTACCTGAAAGGGGACCAACAATGAACTCCTTCCCCGCTTCCATTTTTGCCCCTTTTACAAAATGGTCATTTACAAATGTCTTGATTACCCATTGGCCTTTAAACTGGAACTGTCCCACTATGCCACCTGAAGGACCAAGGATCTGTTAGTAGCTTGAACACTAAGACCTTGAACATCTCAAATGACCATTGGCTCAAAGGTGGTCTAATTCAAAAGATAAGGTTTTTATTTTCTTTTTACTCTTTATTGCCTCCTATGACCTTCCACCTTTTCCATTAACAACCGATTATTGAGGACTTACTATGTGCCAGACACTAGGACATGTGACAAGAAGTTTCTAATGAGCAATCAGTTAAGATTCTGCCCTAATATGGAGGTTTAGGAAGCCCTTTCTTAAAGAAATGACAGTTGATCTGAGAACTGAAGGATGAGCAGGCATTAGCTAGGAGAAAGCAGGGGAACAGCATATGCAAAGGCCCAAGGTGGGAAGAAACCCTCAAAGTCCCAGAATCTAAGAGAAATCTGGTATACTTGATGTGAAGAGAGAAGGGGCAAAGGGCGAAAAACTTGAAACGGGGGATGTATAGACAGTGACCCAATCATGTGAGAGCTTATGGTCCCTTAAGGGTCTTGGATTTTATTATAAAGGCAATGTAAAACTTTTGAAAGGATTTAAGAAGGTGAGTGATGTGAGCTCTGTTTTTGCATTTTTTAAATAATTAGATTCCCTGGGGCACTTTCATAGAAGAAAGGGGCCTACTGCCAAATATTTATCTGACCTATAGGTCCAGGCCCAATAGAAAAATTAACTGTAATGGAGGGACCAGTCACTGTTCTTTGATGGCCTCATCTCATTTCCAACATGTTTAGGTCTCTTCTGTATGTTTTTTCCTTCCTTGAATCCTAGACTTCCCGAACTGCCTTCCTTTGACTTGGACATGAGGGGAAGTACTCAGAAGCACTAATTTTAAAGTCCTTGCTCTCCTCCTTAATTGAAATCATCGTTCCAAGGTGGAAAGATCAGGATCCTAACTTTAGAGGGGAGAACACTCTGATACAACACTAGTCCACTGCAGGGTCGTTAGCGGTCCTCTGTATCCAGACTGAGAAACAGTTTAGTGACGCAAGCAGTTGTATTCATCAGCATAATTAACCATTGCCACTATAATTTAAAAACAAACAAGCCCAAAACCCATTCCCATGACTTATTCATTAGAGGACATTATCGGTGGTATTATAATAGCATTGTCTGATGACAAGTAGCTACGCCTTTGGTGAGCAAACATAACATATAAAGTAGCTGAACCACTGTGTCGTACACCTGAAGCTAATAAAACACTGTGTGTCAGCTGTATGCAAGTGAAACCAATTTTTCCAAAATAAAAAAAATGTAAAAACCCACGTCAAAGTGACATAAGCTAAGGATTCATTTTCTCACTCAGGCCAGGCCCGGTACAGTGGTGATAACCCTCATCCAAGAAGTAACTCAGAGACCTGGCCTCCTTCCCTAGATACTTCTTCAGAGTCTCAGAGTCTTTAGCTTCCAGACACACTGCTGGGGAAAAGAATGTTCCAGAAGATGGCGTGGGATGTGATGTTGCTAGTCCTGAAGGGGGCAACCCATCCTGTGTGCACACGTCCAGCGGCCGGAGCATAGTCACTGGCCCCCAGAACCCAGCTAGCAGAAAGGGAGGCTGAGAAATGTCCCTGAGTCCCAGGAATACAAGATATAAGAAGTCAGCATCTAGCCATTCTGCTACAGGGATATAAAATGTGCTACAATTTTGTTGCTTTTTGTAAATTCCATTTCTTCATCCTTTCAGTCACTAAGTATCATGAGCACCGCCCTGTGCCAAGCTCTAGGAATACACTGGAGAGCAGGACGGCTGGTGGTTTCTGCTCCATGGGGCTAGCGATTTAACCTAGAGACAGACAGAAATAGAACAATCACACAAATGGGTATTTAATTATAACACTGTAATGAGGGCTGTGACGGAAAATAGCCTGATGTCATGAGAGAGCACATACTGGAAGAGACATGCCCTAGTCGAGGAGAGTTTGGAGAGGGCCCCTTCAAGGAGGAGGCAGGTAAGGGCCCACCTGGCAGATGACAGGGAGTGGAGAGAGAGATAAGAATGGACAGTTTTCGGAGGCAACAAGAAGGAGCGCTGGCAGTTCCAGGAATTAAAGGAGGCACGGAAGCCCAGAGAGAATGGGGAGATACGGGCCAGATGATTCAGGGCCTTGTGGGCCATGAAAAGAAAACAGTTGGGGAAATAAAGCAGTAGGAAGCCACTGAAGGATTTTCAGCTTCGGAATAACATGATCGTATCTGCGTTTTATAAAACACCGGCCTTAGTGTGGAGAATGAACTGGAGTGAGGCCAGAGATGGTGTTGGCCATCAGGAGCATTATCTGTGCGGCTTTTTCCTGGTTTCTGTTCTTCCTTGGAGCCTCCCACCACTGCATGTAAAACTATCAGGCTCCAATGGGAGGGCTGTAATTTTCAGTTCCAGACGTGGAGATGTTATCTGTATTATTGAAGTAGAATAATCTAATCCAATTCTGAGCTCTGTGTCATCTTGAAATATCCCTCATGGCCTCCGGTGTCTGGCTGATTCAGTTAATCGTGTCAGCTATTTAGCCAGACTGTTGCTGACGAGGTTTGCCGCCACTTAATCTGAGCCTGGTAGAAAGCCGGGCTGGGGAACTTCTCTGTCGGCCATTTTGAAAATGTCTGAGCAACACATCATTTCTCCAGTGTTACTGGGGCAAAGCTACCCCCCGTAAGATCTTGTTTCTCTTAGATACTCAGAGTTATTTTTAAGACTGAGATTCTTTCTGATTTCAAAGGTGAACATAGAAACATTATTAAAGACCGAGCTTTAAAGGAAAAAATTCCCTTGACCCCACCATATGACATTTTTACTTTCGTGTATCACATGAGAATATTTGTGGGCTTGTGTGCACATATCAAAATATCTTCTTTTTTTTTTTTCTTTTTTAACCTCAGAACAGTGTCTTCTGGTCGATAGCAGAAGTAAATAAATACTTGTTGGCTGAATCAAAGAACATATGAATGAATAAGTGGTAATTGAAGAATTTTTTAAATGCTGAAAAGCTACAAGAAAAAGTTAGAATGACCTAAAATAAACTCAACAACAACCACCAAAGAACTCATAATCCCATCCCTGAAAAATAGATTTTGCTTGTACATTTTTATGCAGTTTCATGGACCATTTCATATCCTGCTTTTCTAAAACATTTTAATGGCCTTTCTCCTAAACTCTTTTATGTAATTTTCTAACATGAGGTAGAGCAGATACCATTATCAGAAATTTAACAAAGATAAACTCAGACCCAGATTAGATGGCGGGGTGCAAGGGTACAGCCAGGCAAGGCCCCCTGATTCCAAAGGACACATTCCTTCCACTCACCGTGCCCTGTGCCTCTCTGTTTACTCTTGTATGTCATCCTGTCATTTGGGAACAAAAGGGGGGGGTGGCTAATGGCAGTGACACATAGTGGTTTAGAGTACCAGGAAGCCACACTGCCTGGATTTCAACCACAGTTCTCCTGCGTGAACTTGCACAAGGTACTTCACCTCTGGACACCTACCACTTCAGGCTGTCCTGAGGATTAAAAAAGTGAACACAGGGTATGAAGAGTGTGTGGCACATGCACTGCACATGGTGTATGCACTATGTGAGTGTTTGTTGTTATTACAACCAGTAACCTACATCCAGATCACTGTCCATTCCTCATCATCATCTACATACATCGTGATAATGGGGGCAGTGCCTGGGTGGCTCAGTTGGTTAAGCATCTGCCTTTGGCCAAGGTCATGATCCTGGATTTCTGGGATTGAGCCCTGCCTCAGGGCTCATCACTCAGCAGGAAGTCTGCTTCTCCTTCTTCCTATGCCCCATCCTGCCACCACCCCCCCTCTGCCCTGGGGGCTCATGGGAGCCTCATGCGTGCGCACACTCTCTCTCTCATATAAATAAAATCTTAAAAAAATGTATATACGTGTGCCAGACAGAGTTCTGTGGCATAAGATTTCTAATGGCAATGCTGGGTAGACGTTCTTGAAAGCATGGATGTGATTTTTGTCCTCACTGGTAAATTCCAGATTCACAAAGGTTGAAATTTATCCCTTTCCCCATGGAAATAAACCTGTGAAGTCTGATTGGGCTAAATAAGCTGAGCTGGGATAAAAGCAGATACTCTACTCCTTTGGGCTCATTCTCTGGGACATGTATTCTATTATTATTATTTTTTTAAGTACACTCTATGCCCAATGTAGGACTTGAACTCACAGCCTCAAGATCAGGAGTTGCATGCTTTACTGACTGAGCCAGCCAGGTGCCCCTGGGACATGTACTCTAATTCTCATTCAGCTGTTCATCTGGTTCACTCTGCAAGTTCAAGGTGGTCCCCAAGATTGTTATGATGGTTTATTTATTTATTTTAGTTCAAGACAACACCACAAAAGTTAAAGTAAGCCACTAAGTTTTACTTAGACTATTTAATTAGAATAATATCAAGCCACCTTGTCCCCAAAGCCCTGGGTCTTGTGCACTGGCTGCATGCCTGGCCCACATTGAGTAATCACCAGGCAGGGTGTACACTTCCTTGAATGGGGCCATTCAGAGCAGGAAGCCCATTAGGGCTGGACAAGCGAACTGTCACATTTTCAGGATCAGACACCTATAAAATAGTATTGGTTTAAATCCAGGAGATTACCCATCCTGAGATGCCCATTTCAGAGAAAATTTGAACCTCATTTCTCTAAGGAAACAAAATAGCAAAAGATTCCACAAAGTCCTTGGGAAGAAAGAAATGTCTCTCATGGCTTTTTTTTTTTCTTTTGGATATCAACAACTGAAGTAGAGCCCCAAAGTCTAAGGGTAGGGGAAGGTTTTAGTTATTCTCAATTTCAAAATTGTGAGAAAGTGTAAATATCTAGCCCCTGGTGCGACTATGTGCATATGTATAATGCGTGTGTGCATTGGGGGTGTGTGTATGAATGTTAACAAATGAGGGGATAGGGTGGGGAGCACATCGTTAAGGGGCCGGGAGGAAACATAGCCTATAAAGAAAATGCTTGGAAGAGGGCATCGTGTTTTTACTCTTTTGAGAATAACAGGGAAGAGGTGTAATGATATATTCATATCAGGTGGGTCTTACTTTGTAAAAAGCACTGAAAAATAAGCTCCACAGGAAACAGGAAATTTGGCTTTTTAAAAAATCTATCTTCAAGTCCTAGAGCAATTCTTGAAGTACAATGGGCATTCAACAAATATTTGCTGAATATGCAATATGACAAGAAATAAAATCTTGGGGAATAATTGCCATACACATAATTACAGGCACACATTACATTGCTGCAGCAGGAGTGTCAGGTACCATTAAAACCAGAACTTTCTAATTCCTTTTAAAATATTTTGCAGGGGCACAGTCGGTTAAACTTCTGACTCTTAATTTGGACTCAGATTATGATCTCAGGGTCCTGAGGTGGAGCCCTGCATCAAGCCCCACACTCAGTGGGGAGTCTGCCTGACATTATCTCCCTCACCCACTCCCCTCCTCACACTCATGCTCTCCCCTTCTCTCTCTCAAACAAGTAAATCTTTAAGACTAAAATAAAATACTATTTTCTTATTTAGAAATTTCCTAGATATTACAAGAAAATTGTATGCTCTTTAAAAATTGATACATAATTTAGTATAATCTTTGCCACTTCTGACTCTATTATTTATAAGGAATGAAAATTTATTCTGAGAAGATTTTTCAACCATAGAATAGAAGTAAAAACTGAGTGGAAATCTGGAGAGCTGGACTCTGGACCTTGGTAGTTAAGTGACCTCTCTGATCTTAAGTTTTCTCATCTTTATTGTTTTTATTTTATTTATTTATTTATTTAGGTGCAAAAGGGGTGATTTTATTAAAGCGCAGGGACAGGACCCATGGGCAGAAAGAGCTGCTGCCTAGTTTTCTCATCTTTAAAACGGAGTGGTTAGCTAAATGATCTCTGGGAGACTTGCCAGCTCTACAAAGCTATGATTTTTTTAAATCCATGGATAGTCAGTAAACTTTTATATTTTAAGAAGTTAAAACAGTGAGCAAATTAGTTTCGGAGAAGCAGTTCAAGGTGTATTAATTTTTCTTAGTTGATAGGAACTTAAGTTGAAATAACCGTAGACTATTTTTTATTTTGAAAACTACCTAATTAGTAGAGAGATTAATTTGTTTACTCATTCAATAAGCATCTTTGGCTACCTGCTCTATGTATGCCAGGTATTATGTGCAGGTGCACAAAGAAAAAAATAACTTATTTGGCAGAATATGAGATATGTCCATGTATATGATGCAATCTAATTTTATAAGGAAATTTGAGGGAAAATAAAATTTCATGTATGTTTTATTATTCAGAGAGTGAACAAAGATATTATTTTATTCATACATGTATATTTGCATAATGTATGAAATTATAAGTTCTGGCCATAGGGTAATACCTTACCAACCCTCGAAATTGTACTTCTAAAGCTCCATTATGTACCTAATAAATGTATCGGCCATGGAATGCTGGTACATAACAGACAAGGAAAACACAAATTGCAGTGAGAAATGGAGTGCCCATATACTAAAGGGGCTAGGAAAGCAGATACCAGTACTGCACCTCAGTGAATACTAAGAACTAAAAAGCCACACTGTGAAACAAATATGAATGAATTCCAGGAAGGTGCATGCCGTCAAAGCAACAATATTAGTAAAATGTAATGCAAAGGAAAGAGTATCTTGCTATAAACGTGGCCAAATGCCTCTCCAGGGAACCTGTTTGTGACACTCACCGCTCTACTCTGATGTACAGGGCACATGCTTTGCCACCTCCTGCTACTCTCCACCGGCTTCAGATGGAAGACTTGCTAGTGAATTTCCTACTGCAGCAGATTTGGTTAGTTTTAGGAGCATAAGTTCATACTAGGTGGGCTAAGTTAATAGAGCTGATTCCAGACCCAAGGCAGGTTCTCCTCTGTAAGGGGAGTGGAGGTAGAAGTTGGCGTGGGGAGGCAGGTGGATACAACTGATGTGCTGGCAAAATGAAACCAAATCCTGGCCATAAGAAATGTTCTGGCCTCCTAAAAGACTCCCCATTGAGGATGGGGTCAGAACTGTAAGCATATAAAGTGAAATATTGCTCACTCTAACCCTGGCTACACCAAGTCTGGGAGGGAACTTTGTAACACTCAAAAGGAGGAGGAAGAAAGGGGAGGAGGGGAAAGGAAATTGAAGACCTACAAAATCACAGTTTCGGCAGGGAGGGTATTTTGAACAATTCTTCTACTGATGCTGACGATGGGACACATGAGCGCCATGTGAGGGATGAACCCGAATGGCTGGGCAGAAGCTACTGGGGGAACAGCCTTGTGTGCCCTGCCAAGCAGAAGAGACTTCTGTGGGGAACCAGAGATGCTGCTGATGAACGTGATCACATTTGGGTCTGGGAAAAATTACTGTTGGGAAGGGTGAGACTGGAAACAAAGCCCCTGTCAGGAGGATACTGGCCTAATGATAAACAAGCCATTGCTGTGAGATGGAGAAAAGGTGACAGCTTCCAGAGGTGCTGAAGGGGAAGGTCAACAGACTCTGCCATGAGTTGTAAAAAAAAAAAAAAAAAAAAAAAAAAAAAGTCTGCATTAGACACCTAGGTAGCAAGATGGCCAACTAGGTGTTAAGAAGAAAAGAAAAGGGAAAGTAACCCAGTGTAGGAAGCACATAGTGGCTAAATGGCTTTGGAATGACTGTAGAACATTTGTCTAACAGGAGTAATGGTATTGTCTCCAAACTGAGGTCTCCCTGTTCCTGCCTTTGCTCCTGTGTCATCTTTCCTTAGCAGAGGAGCCAAAATTGTCTTTTAAAAACATAATTCAGACCATGTCATTCCTCTACAGAAAAGATCCTATACCTCACTAAGTAAAAGCCAGTCTCTGCATAGCCTACAGGCCCCTGCTATGTTCCTCAAGACCTCGCCTTCTAGTCTTATCTTGCTTACTTCATTTTAGCTACATAGACCCCCATATTGTCCCTCAAAAGGACCAGGACTACTCCTGCCTCAGGGTCTTTGCACTTGATGTTGTTTGGGACCATGTTGAAGCCAAAAATAGGAACTGGAACTTTAGTAAGTGAAAGAATGGCTCTTTGCCCTACTTGTTTCAGGTCTTTGCTGGAATGGCCTGCCCTATTAAAAATTATAAATTCCCCTCTCCTGGTTCTCACTACACCAAAAATTTTCATATTTAAATCTCTACCCTAAATAGCTTCCTGAAAGACAAAACCATATGTAGAATTACTATTCATTCATTCATTCATTCATTCATTCAACAAATACTAAGGATCTACCAAGTGCAGAGCACTGTTATAAGCACTGGAGATGCCGCAGTGAACAAACCCAATATCCATGCCCTGGTAGAGATACATTCTAACTGGGGGAGATAGACAATGAACAAGTAAGTATAATATATATTATTATAGCATGGTACTTTCTGTGTCACTTGCTCAACAAACCTGGTCTAGGACCAGGAGGATAGGAAAAGGGACTTAAGTTCATATTTAACAGGAGAAGGTAGTGACAGGAATGAGGGTGCTTGCAAGTAGAGCTAAAACACTGGATGGTGAGGCTTGGGCTGGAGAAAAAAGTAAGCAAAGTCCTAGAAACTATGACCAAGTTTAAAAAGGAAAGAAAAACATATCACACTCCTTTTACCCACATGATTAAATATTTTCATTTACTTGCTTCTAAAGGCTCAAAAATACTCTTACGGTTCTTACTTATTAACTTATTCAATTCAGAAAATACTTGTTGGGCACATATCACATGCCGGACACTGCCATAGTCTCCAGAGAAACCATGCTAGGTACATGATGGGATTATGGAGTTGGAAAAAGGACCTCAGCAATAAGTTAGTCTAAAATCACTCTATTTTTTTTAAAAGATTTTTTTTTATTTATTTGACAGACAGATCACAAGTAGGCAGAAAGGCAGGCAGAGAGAGAGGAGGAAGCAGGCTCCCCGCTGAGCAGAGAGCCTGATGCGGGGCTTGATCCCAGGACCCTGGGATCATGACCTGAGCTGAAGGCAGAGGCTTTAACCCACTGGGCCAGCCAGGTGCCCCAAAATCACTCTATTTTTTTTAAAGATTTTATTTACTTATTTATTTGTCAGAGAGAGAGCGAGCGAGCACAGGCAGACAGAGTGGCAGGCAGAGGCAGAGGGAGAAGCAGGCTCCCTGCCAAGCAAGGAGCCCAATGTGGGACTCGATCCCAGGATGCTGGGATCATGACCTGAGCCGAAGGTAGAGGCTTAACCAACTGAGCCACCCAGGCGTCCCTATTTTTTAAATCACAAAACCAAGTTCCAGAAATGTGAAGTGGCTTGACAAGCATCACCAAACCAGTCAGTGACATAGCTGGAATTCAAAATTGGGTCTTCAGACTCAAAAATCAGTGCTCATTCTCCAACATCGTACTGTTCTCATTTCTTGAGATCAAAGCTCTTAAAGACATAAACTTGTCATTTTATGATGGAAATGATAGGGGAAATGATATTTTTTATACATACTTTTCAGCTTGCTTTTCAGGAACCTCCATTAAAAAATGGTGCACAAGTACTCTAGAAATGAGAGACCTAATTGTTGAATATATTAGTTAAAAATTATGGTTATAAGTAATAGAAATCTGCTTGAGCTAGTGTACACAATATAAAGGAGAAGCCAAGAAGAATTTGTTACGGGTTGCTATGGTGATTGTTGTAACTTGGATTGTGTGTCTGCTCCTAACACTGACAATAAGGTCAAGACAAAGCTATATTGTAAAAAGAAAGCTTGGCAAGGGGTTATGGGGTAGGGTGGAGAGAGGAGTTCTCAGAAAACAGAAGAGTCCTTGTAAAGTGTGTAGAACCCCAAAAGATGTCCCTGTTGAGTGGATCCTCCAGGAAATAGGTGCTGAGACAGAGTTAGAAGTGCAAGAGCCTTATGGGGTAGGGGGTAATCACTTTAAAAGATAAAAAGAGGAGGGATAAAACAAATAATACATTATGTGTTAATTTAAAAAAAGAATTGCCCAGGGTAAATGAAAAAAGTGGAATTTAAGAAACAAAACAAATGAGCAAAGGGGGAAAATGAGAGAAGAAAACCAAGAAACAGACTCTTAGGTGTAGAGAACAAATTGATGGTCACCAGAAGGGAGGTGGGTTAGGAGATGGGTTAAATTGTTGATAGGGATTAAAGAAGTCACTTATTGTGATGAGCAACTTGTGTTGTATGGAATGTTGAATCACTAAATTGTATACCTGAACTAATATTACACTACATATGAACTAACAAGAATTTAAATAAAAACTTGAAAAAAAAAGTCTAAAAAAAAAAAGAGAGAAGACTCTAGCAGGTTAGAATTCCACCAATGGAATATCTGTTTCCCTTGGTTATTAGCAAGTTTTTGTGAATCAGAATAATTAAATGTGTGGCTGTTGAAGTCCCAGTATATGGGTGCAAATCCCAGCTTTTGACATAAGGCAAGTTTTTTAACTCTTCTGTGACTCTTTTTTTCTCATTTATAAACTAGGGAGAATAGTATTACCTACTTCAGACAGTGGTTCCCAAGATGAAGTGAATTAAAATCTGTAACACCTAGAACAATACCTAGGACCCAAGTAGTCAATAAGTGCTCATCACTATTACTGTCTTTATTACATTCCCACATTACTACTGAAGTAAAACATCTTTTCCAGATGCTTATTTCCATTATTATTGGATATTATTATATATATATGGATATTATATATCCATATCTATGAAATGTCAATTGTTCTGTGGGATTTTTTGTATCATTGACTGTTAAAGGCTCTTTATATATTATACATATTCATATTTGAACGTTAGAATGTTACATATGGCTTTGCTTATGGTGTCTTCTTATACATAAGTTTGTATTATTTACCATTGTCAAGTTCATCATTCTTTTTTATGGATTTGATTTTTGTAGTCCTGCTTAGAAAACTGTTTTCTACTTCAGGTTATAAAAATTTTTTCCTTGATTTTCTTCAAAAAAAAAAAAAAAAAGGAGGGAGCAGGAAGGAGCAGGGAAAGTCTTTGACTAGTATGTAGATCTGAAAACTGAAAGGAAAGAAGGGGAAGCAAGTCTAAGGAGGGAGAGCCTCAAACCATGATGCAAATCTATCAAAGGTGAGACCAACCCAAGGGAATGTTTTGAAGCAAACTTACCTGTCAGAGGAGATTTCTAGAAAGAAATGGCCAGGCCCTAGATGATCATGCCTGCACCATTCTCAGTCATTGGCTGGTACTGCCCAAGAGGAATGTGCTTGGCCTTGGCTCAGTCCAAGGAGGTTGCCAGTGAGATAACAGAAGAAGGCTGCCCATTAATTATACTCCTTGTAGCTCAAAGGGCAGTTCTTTCTTGAAGAGAGATCACAGTGGACCCCAGGGCAGTCACAGTGTCTGACATTAACTGTGACATGTTTTACTTACAAAATGCAGGAAGCATATAATCAGTATATCGATGTCAAAAAATAAGAGATTCCATACTTTAAAAATATATTTGGGGAAATTTGCATTTTATATTTCATTTGAGGGGGTGCCAAAAGCTGTTTTTATTAAAGCATAGGACCCATGGGCAGAAATGCTATTCTTTAAAGGTTTTATTTAAAAAGGGTATGTTTTATTTTCTTTTAATTTAATTAATTTAATTAATATGGAAGTGCACAAATATTCTCTCAGTTACCACTTCAAAAATCTGGCCTGTGTCCTAACAAAGTTTTTTTCTCTGCTGTGTATATTTATATATTCTGTATATATATTGTTTTACAGATTGCTTTCTTTATTCAACAAGATAATATCTCTAGTACATCTTTCCTCTGCCCTAACCCCTGTGTTGTTATAATTATCTAGGAATTTTCTTCCAGATAATTATCATTTTTTTCCACTTTATATTTTCTTCAGTGTAATTAATCTTTATTTACGAATGCATGAAATTTCACACAATATGGTCAACAATTATTTAGAGTTTAAGCACGACTGGTTTCTTTTCTCAACACTATTTCTTATATGCCAAGTCGCTCTAATTCATTTATATTTGTTAGTTGACAACCACCTAAGATCTCCAGCCTAATCAGATGCTTTAATTTTCTGCCATCTGTTTTCAGGATCTTTTTGGCTTGAAGCCATCACTTTTCCTTCCCTCCTCACTGGTGTGGGCTTCATCTGATTTCCCCACAGGACCTTTCCTGGTTCCATCTGATCTGCTCTTGGCCTCAGCACCTTGAAGCAGAACTTTACAGAGATGTCTTCCTAGTGCCCTTCCCTCTCAGCCCTGTTTCTTTAATAGGAAGTCCGTTGATTAATTAATAATAAAATTGGGTTTCTGTGGATAACTAAGCCCACTGCCATGGTCAAAAATGGTGAGGAGGTATTTATTTTCAGAAGTAGTGCCTGTGGCCCTGTGATGAGGTCCAGGTGCTCTTTGGTTTTTCTGTCCCAAAGGACTAGATAAGTCCCAATACTTCCAGCTGTGAAGATTCGCCCCAACCTTGCTCTAAGACAAACCAGAAATAGCATTTGGATAGCAATCTTGTAGTCCTAAGAAGAGGCTGCAGGAAACTGCTCTAAGAAAGATGGTCAGCTCAGTTTGATTCTGGGGTTCCATTAGGTTTCTGTGTTTGGAAATCTAATATCTGCATAAATGGATGAAATTATTATAAAATGGTAATATTCAGCTGAAAAAAAATTGGTTTGGAAAAAAAATAAAGAGGTAACTACTTTGAATATGTTTTCCCCCCCAAAGAACGTTTTGTCTTATACTAGAACTTTTCCATATATACTTTCCTGGACACATTATTTTATTTATTTATTGTGATATTTAGCTCATGCCTTAAAAGTTTCAATCTCTAGGAAATTCAGTACATACTGCCATTTTTTTCTGTTGGAATGAGAACAGCAAAGTACATAATGTGTTCAGCCAAGCTGAAAAGTTTCTTTGTTTTAATTGGCTATCAGTACATAAGAAGATTAATAACAGACTTACTATGTCAGCAAGATGTTTCTGGTTCCTTTTAACTATATATGTTCCAGTAGAAAGCCTATTGTTTGGAGGCCAACAAAATACTCCTAAAAATTCTCCAGTGTTTTCCTTAAAATGTAACATTTCTTGAAAAGCATGATTAAGGTGAACGTATTTGGAGAGACATTTCACTTCTTACTGATAAATACAACTTAAAGAGTGTCCATTCTGTGTGTTTAGTTATGGATAAGGCTTTCCTCTTTAGTGAGAACCATGTGGTAGCCACTTCAAGATGGTGTCCAGTGATTCCCACTTCCTGGTATCCACACTCTTGTGTAGTCTTCTCCCACAATGAGAAGGGCAGACCTATGTAGCTAACAGGATGCTGTAGAAATGACATAGTGTGATTTCTGAGGCTAGGTCATAAAAAATATTATGACGCCCACCTTGCTTTCCACTAGGGGAGAGGAAGGCAGCCATCACTTCATGAGGACAGTCAGTCATGAGGGAGGTCCTCGGCACCAATTTTCCAGTGATGTGAATATGCTGTCTGGGAAGCAGGATCTCTAGAACCAGAACTCCCCAGCTAAGCCACTCCTGAATCCTTAACCCCCCGAAACTGTGAGATATAAGATTTATTATGATTTAAGTCTCTGAATGTTGAGGTAGTTTATTAGAAATAGATAACTAATACAGACAATATCAAAATCCTGACATGTGGAATTGAGCCGTGGAAGTGTGGCCACATGTTCTAAATCCATGTTTCAGCCTCACACGTTATCGTGAGTCCCATTATTCCTAGCCTCGTGTCCCTTTTCTAAAAACTGAATGAAAAAATAAGAGCATTCGTCCATTCTTTTAGGATTTCCTGCAGGTCCTGGGAATTCTTATCTATTATACCTATGGGATGGGAAATGAATGAAACTGCATGAACTTCGCAGAAATGGTTTCTACTTCTTTGTGGCTTCAAGGCAGTGGTTTTCCTTTTGTGGGGTCGAGGGCAATACAGAACTTGCTACTGAGTTTTATTATTTTATAGAACCTTCCATATCTAGTCTAGTGATTTCCCAATATTTCTAGAAATGGAATTCTTTGTATTCCACATGAATTTTGCATGGAACCCTAATATCTGAAACAGAATTGATTAGTGTCTTATTAGTACATTTTATAATTTGAAACATAAATATACTACAAAAACTATCAGTAAGAGCAATGAGGACTTTAAGAATTTATAAGTTTAATATAAGCTTAATATGATGCCTATAATGAATTAAGGCATTTTGATAACTATAAAAATTTGAAATTATGGATTATAGATGACAGTTGCAGTCTTCTGTCAGCTTTGGCAAACAGTTTATCTATCTTGTGTTAGTTATTATATTTAAAGCTAAATTACACTTTGATAATTAATGAATCCTGAAATTGCTGTGGCTTTCTGTAACAGAAGCTTATTTCTCACCCATGTCAAAATCTGACATGGTTGGGCACCTTCCTTCTAATTAATGACTTAGGAACCCAAATACTGCCATCTCGAGGCTCTGCCAACTTATACTTGAAGCAGACAAATGAGGTAGAAGGAGTGGGGAGCAAGGGAGACAGAAAGTGAAGAAGGAACACCTATCCTTAACCATATTAGCTAAGAAATTACATAAATAACTTTCACTAATTTGGGTCAGAATTAGTCATGTAGCCAACCTAACTCAAGGAAGGCTAGGAAATGTAGGAGAGCATATCCATATTGTTGAAAAGCAACAATTTCTGCTAAAATTGCAAAACTATTGCCAAAACATTGATACAAACAGACAAGCAAATGATATATATAAACATATACACGCATACGTACTCTTCAACTAAACATTAGGACTAACTCTGTTATCTATGTGGCACATATTGGTGCTTTGGTGAACTCCAGTTAACATGTGGTACATGTAAATATGCATCTTGGTTTTTCTGGACTTATTATTTTTTTAATGACATAAATCAGATACTTATGGACTCCTTGAAAACTGAGGCCTAGAAATGAGACTAACAGAACCAAGACAAGAAGTTGGTTTCTCAGTCTACCTTGTGCTTTTTCCTCTGCTCTATCCCCATCAGCTCTCAAACACATTTATGCATTCAATGGCATCCAAAAATTAGTCAGATATCTTGGCAAAAGCCAAGTTTGGTTTGATTGATGCAAATATGGAAGTCATAAGAGTATAAGGCCTTGTGCAACGTTATCTTACCCAAAATTCTACAGAGATTACAAAGTCAAATGTTTGCCGGGACCAGACAGGTAATGAAATGTGATCAGGAGCCCTGAGTCATGCCACGGGGACTGGGCACTCTTGCCCAGCTCTAGCTAATTGTGGCCATGTGGGAATCAGAGTCCGGTATCCTCAGATCTTGGCTATGATGGGGGAGAAGGGCATCTTTGTTGTTGTTGTTTTGTTGTTGTTGTTGTTGTGTTTTGGAGAAGGCTTATACTATCTACATAGAAATAAATGTCTCTAATATCTGGTTGTTGAGACCAGAACAGTGATTTTTTGAACTTCCAGATTTGGGTTGGAGAACTGATGGCCATTCTACTTCCATGGCATCTTAGAGAACTAGAGAAAATCCTCTAACAGTCCAGCCAAGACCAATTAGGAAACCATGTCAAGGGTATCGATTACCAAAGAGCCTAGAAGCCATCAGAAGCACTACACAGCTCTGCTGAGGAAAGTCTTAATTAGACCTATGAGACAGGGATTGACTCTATGTATACTTGAAAGACATTTTATCTTTTTGACATAGTCTGTTTGTCCCTTAGCTTACCTTAGCAAAGTGAAGTGTTCTGTGCTCTGTGTTATTATATTGAAAGAGGACAAATACAGAAAGAAGGAAACTCTTGAGGGCAGTGGATGACAGAAATGAAGAGCTGGTAAGGCCAGCGAAATAGAGGAATACTATGGAATACTTGACAAGAATAAAATTTAAACATTCTGGCACCACCACGTCCAAATAATTTTATTACCATGGAAATAGTGAAGCATGGTTTTTGAAGCAACTATTTGTGCATTTCTTAATAGCTATATAAAATCAACCCATGTACGAAGTGGCCTCTTCCATTTTCAAGGTCAGAAACAACATGTCTCATTCTCTTTGCTCCTCTCATCTTCACCCAATACTTACTACTGCAAAATGAAATTCTTATACTTCCCAAAGTGCTGGCCCAAGGTGCACAAGTTACTCACTTAGTTACTTACACCGACATCTCATCTCCTGACCTAAATGTTGTTTTATAAATAGGTAAATGTAATGTGATGTTAACTTATTCTGCATAGAATTAGCATTAAAGTAATTTGACTCTGTGGAAACTCTTGAAGTTTACCAAGTTGGGTGCAATGACTGTAAATCCCTAATATGTGTAAAAACATAGCTTAAGATCTACAAGGCTCACCAACACTTTTGTTCCCATTGTCATCAGTGAGAATGTCAGGCATTAGCAAAACTATTAGAGCATAAGATGCGAAGATGCTGAGGGTTCTAGAAACAAGCCTCTACTATTGGGGATCCCACAGATGGTTGCACAAGCCCTTTTAATTAGCATATTATTGACCCAATAATAGCTTCTTCTGAGAGACATGTTTTATATTCCAGCCCACCAGCTGGCATGGATATGCTGCTTAAGGATCACATAAAAAGTCTTTATGAAAATGCACACAGCATATGTCTAGTAGCAGATTTATAGATGAAATAGTCCCCCTGTAGTTCTCTCTCTCTTTTCACCAAATAAGGGAGATGAATAAATATGCCAAACCTGAGCAAATATTTAGGTTCAGCAAGGGTTTTATCTCATTCAGTCATTCTCATATCAACAAGTTTAAAATCTTAACCTCTGTTTTCAAAATCCGTTATCTTCATTCTTGGTAAAGATCCTTTACAAAGTTCAGCAAGATATGAGCCATTTAAAAAGCACCATGTTTGTTGGCAATGCTGGAATGTACAAGAAGTGTACATTGGAAGGACTTAATATAGCTGTGGTTTGCAGAAAAGGCAGGAAACTCAAAGAACAGAGATATTTACCTTTGCACAATTTAGAGCGTTTTTCACTTGATCTTGGCCAAAAGGCCAAGAAGCAATACAATTTAGAGCATTTTTTAAAAAGATTTTATTTATTTATTTGAGAGACAGAGATGACAAGTAGGCAGAGAGGCAGGCAGAGAGAGAGAGGGAAGCAGACTCCCCACTGAGCAGAGAGCCCGATGCAGGGCTCGATCCCAGTACCCTGGGATCATGACCTGAGCTGAAGGCAGAGGCTTTAACCCACTGAGCTACACAAGCGCCCCATTTAGAGCATTTTTTCTTAAAAATTTCAGCCGAAGTAGTCAGAGCAAAATATCTATACTATACTATGTGCTTTCTGTTTTTCACACTAGCAAGCTTCTATAAGGAAATGTTTTAAATCTCAAATTACTTTCTTTTTATTGCATTGTAGAAAATTAAATTTTGGTTTGAATGAACCCCATATTCTGAAATTGAGGTATGATTAGAGAAAAAAGATACCAAATTCCAGAGTGGACTGTTTATAAAGGAAAATCCTAAAGATGATTTACCTAACTCTGTACATTCATTCAATACTTTATTGATTCCAGAAAATTAATATTAGATTAATGCTCATCTCTCTCATAATATCCTTTGTGAGTCACACTGTCTGGTAGGTCCATGGGCTAAGGATTGAAAGGTATATTAATTTATTTGATAACAGTGACTCAGCAAAAGAGTGCTCTTTTTAAAAATATTTATTTATTTGTTTTAGAGCACACGTGCATGTGAGCAGGAAGAGGGGCAGAGGGAGACAGAGAGAGAGAGAATCTTAATCAGACTCCCTGCCGAGTATAGAGCTTGATGTGGGACTCAATCCCATTAACTCACAAGACCACGACCCCAGCCAAAATCACAAGTCAGATATTCAACCAACTGAGCCAGGCAGGTCCCCCAGCAGAGAGGGCTATTAACAGAAATAGGAAACCAAGGGAGAATCTAGTTCAAAAAGGAGTATATATATGTAGGATTTCAGGCCATGCTCACCTACTGTATCCTTGTTCTGTGTCCATGGCACTGTGCTAGATGCTGGTGGAGGTGGTTTGTTAGTAAGGTGAGGTCACTGTCCTCTAACAGCCACATCAGAAAGATAAGCACGAGTGAACATGTAATTAACAACTCAAGACAGAATGATATTAAGCATTGAATAAGTGATGCCAAGATAAATCTGGACAGGGTTCTGAGCAGAAAAGATAAGTGAAGCCAACATAGAGACAAGGGAAAGAGAAGTGGCTCTAGGATCAGATAGTCTTAAGAGAGAATCTTGTTTTCACCATTCTATAACAACAACATGGTTTTAAGCCAGTATCACGGAGCTCTGATTTCCTTGTCTATCAAATAGAGATGAGAATGCCTTCTTTCCAAGTTGTTATGATGACCAAATAAGTTAATGTATGGGAAGTGCAGGACTGGTGCAGGAGGCACTCACTACATGGCAGCTGTTCTATGGTTATTGTGACATAGTAGAGGCAAGAGTAGGATAGTCAGTCCTCAGGCAAAAGATATGCTTTAACTCAAGGACAGTGAAGGATTTGCTTAGGACCTGCCATTTAAAGACAGGAATTTAAAAAAAAAAAAAAAAAGGACAGGAATCAGTGAGAAGGCTGGTCTACTAGAAATGTGTCTTAAAAATGGGCTAAAGTCAGCTTGGAGTCAGATTACAGAGGGCCTTGAATGCCATGAAAAGTAGTTCAGACTACATTTTATGGGCAATTGGGAGCCGCTGGAAAATATTGACCAAGGCAGTTGCTGGATGAAATTGATGTTTTGATAGATCTAGTAATTAGATATGCAGTCTGGATGGGAACTGAGAGTCAAGAGCTCAGGGTGAGACAGAGAGGGAAAATGAATGTTTATTGAACACCTATGGTATATGCTTTAGACCATGGCCTGAAAACAAATCTCTGATCCCAAATGGATTCTTCACTAAGGAAGAATCAATCAATTTCTCTTCCTCTTTAATGAAATGGAAGGTGAAAGCATGGATGAGCTTTTCAGAATTCTGAGGGGAGTAGACGAAAGCAACCAAACTATCATCTATATGGAATGAGAGAGAACCATGGAGCTCGAAGAAGGAAATTGCAGAATGCAAATTGTTTGAAGGAATGTTTTTTTTAAAGATTTTATTTATTTATTTGACAGACAGAGATTACAAGTAGGCAAGAGAGGCAGGCAGGGAGAGTGAGGAGGAAGCAGGCTCTCCACGGAGCAGAGACCCTGATGTGGGGCTCGATCCCAGGACCCTGGGATCATGACCTGAGCTGAAAGCAGAGGCTTTAACCCACTGAGCCACCCAGGTGCCCCTGAAGGAATATTTTTGTCAGTATTAAAATAGTATATATATTTTTTCTAATAACAACTGGGTGTTTTCTATGTTCTCTTCCCCTATCCTTTTGTACTTTGAGTAAAAATCACAATGGAGAAGTTTCAGAGAATATTCAAAGAATTTTCAGAGAATATTCAAATCCATATTCATTAAAACCACACTGTATTAAAATGGAAGCTATTTAAAACAAGCTCTTCTGTGAACATTTGAACATCTGTAAGGAAATATACAGGAGCCCAGTTATCAATCTGAAAAGTTGTATCCAAAAAAATCCAGTTGCCTTTATAGTTGAGGGTGATCCAAGGAAAGGTGACTCCATTTTAGCAGACTCCCTCGTCAGTGGAATTCTCTTCAGACTCACGGAAAGATTTGCCAGCCCTGGGCGGGGCAGGGGAAGCAAAGTTGGGAGTCGGAGGGAGCAACCACAACTGTATCTATAGAGTCCTTTTACTGGAATCCAGTGAATTTATTGGGATAAATAGCTCAGTAAATCAGAAAGCAGGAATTTTTCTAGACTTGTATTCATTTTTCTTTTCAGAAGTATCTCTTCAACATGCTGTTCTTATTAAGGAAAATTCTGGGAACTGTGTGACTCTTAAAGAGTCAATTTGTGCTTCCAATTAACATTTTCAAAAAATATTGCACTGAAAACCCAACATTGGCCAACACTCTTAAAAATTTTTGCAGTACCGCCATTTTATTTTCACTGAATGCAATCATAATAAAAACTTCCATATTCTGGCTTACATGGAAGTGGTACGTTCCAAGAAAATATCCAAGATCCCAGGGTTTGGTTGAACTGTGACACTGTGTTCATTGTCAGATTGTTCTCATGTTTATCATAGATTTTCTTTTTTTGCTTGGCCAGGGTGAGTTCTCTGGCCTGTAACAGATAGATGTGGTTTTAAAGTCATTAGACATTTTTCTGTGAAAAGACAACTTTATATCTGAGAGAACATTAGATGTTTAGAAGTCCTAAGGTTTGGAGAGTGTAAAAACCTTTGATTTTCCATGCACCATTGCTCATAGGATATGTCTCATATTGGTTTGCCTTTTTCATTTGGTTACATAAAATGTTCTTTGAAACCTGGCAAACAGTTGCTGATTGACAACACAAATGCTAGCTCAAAGGGAACTTCCCAATCTAACCTTCAAATCTGACTCGAAATTCAGAGTAGAGCTTCCATTTCAAATACTGCTAAAACCTATTTTTAAGTGCCTGGCAGAAAACTCACTTAAATTCTGTGCTTTTATGGGAAAAAAACATGCATATCTATAGCTCAAGACATCAGGTTTTATATATTTATAATTTTGCCTTATGAAAAATATCTATTTGTTTAAAAACTCCATACATTATTATAATAAATGGAATCATAGAAAATGAAAGTCTTTTATCATCCAACCTTTCAAAATATCTTCCTGTTATTTTTTTGGAGACTATTTCTCCGTATTTTCTTTTCTATTGAGTTACTAACATACACATGCATATATTCATTAAAATGAATTGAATTCACTATATGCCTATACTTCTACAGCTTACTTTTCTCTCTTACACATGTTTTCTTGCTATTATGTACAAAACTGTCTTATTCTTTTTTAACAGAAATATTTTATTCCTTTGGGAAGTGGCCCATAATTTATTTGAACAATTCTCTATGATAGACGTTTACATGAGATATTGTTAATTTACTTTCTAATTTACATACAGGACAGTTCACTGCATGTGAAAGTGTATAAAGTTCTACAAGTTTTGACAAATGAATGCAGTCATGTAACTACCACAACAATGGAAATGCAGAGTTCATCACTCTTACACTTTCACTACACTGTTCGTTTGTGGTCAACCCCTCCCCCCACCAGCAGCCCTTGGCAATCACTAAGCTATTTTCTGTTCCTATAAACTTAGTATTTCTAGAATGGCATAAAAATGGAATCATGCAGCATGTAGCCCTTTGAATATGGCTTCTTGCATTTAGCATAATATGTCTATATCTGTCAGTGTTACTGTTTGTACCTGTAGTTCATCTATTTTTATTGTTGTTTATTGTCTTACGTTGTGTGGAGGTGCCAGTTCCTTTATCCCTTCAGCAGCTGAAGGACATTTGATTGTTTCCAGTTTTTTAAATTATGAAGAAAAGCTACTATAAATATTCACATATAGGTTTTTGTATTAATGTAAGCTTTAATTTCATTTGGGTAAATGTCCAAGAGTGAGATTACTGGGTCACATGATAAGTGTATGTTTCACTTTATAAGAAACTGCCAGATTGTTTCCAAAGCGCCTGTACCATTTTGCATTCCCACCAGCAATGTGTGAACCTTCTAGTTTTGCATACTCTCACCAGTATGTGGTATTGTCAGCTCTTTTGTTTTTTGAACCATTCCCATAGGTGTGTGGTGGTATCTCATTGTGGTCTGAATTTGCATTTCCCTAGTGATATTGGGTATCTTTTCATATACTAATTTGCCATTCTTGTATCTTCTTAGGTAAAGTGTCTGTTCAAATCTTTAATCGTTTTCTCATTGGATTATTTTCTTATTGACTTGTAAGAATCCTTTGTATTTTCTGGATCCAAGTTCCTTATCAGATGTGTTTTGCAAATATTTCTCCCAGATCATATTTGTCTTTGCAAGCTGTATCTTTTTGTAGATCATAAACTTTACATTTTGATGATGTCCAATTTATCTTTTTTAAATGGATTTTGACTTTGTTGTGATATCTAAATCTTGCCCTAACCTAAGACCTCAATGCTTTTCTCCTTTGTTTTCTTCCAAAAGTTTATCTCTTACATTCAGATCCATGAAGAGTTAGTTTTCATATAAGAGAAAAGATACTGAGGTTCATCTTTTTACTTAAGAATGTGCAATAGTTTCAGCACCATTCATTGAAAAGATTAACCTTTGTCCATTGAACTGTCTTGCACATTTACCAAAATCAAGTGATCATATGTATGTCTTTATATTTTTAGACACTTTGTTCTATTCCAAAGTTGGGCATCTTAAAGGTCTGCCATATTGCTACTGAATCCATTCCAAGAAATGAAGCTACCAAATCCCACTTAGACTATGCGTTTGTTTCCAGCTTAATGAAGTCAAAGTGAACACATCTTATAGTTAAAGTCAGGTCATTAAATAGTTGCATTGTTTAAGGCAGAGTTGGGCATGGGGGAGAATGAAGTTAAGGAGAAATAGTGTGTGCATCCTTTGGTTTAAATATTTTTAGTGGGATTTTTCCAAAGATGAAGATTGGCACTAAAATTTCCAGATTCTTCCTAATAGGAAAGGTGTGAAATTCCAAAATGATTCCCCTTCATACTCAAACACACAAATGCACACACACATACACACCACACATCAGAAGAAAAAATTTATAGCTCAAAAACATTTGATATTTGTGTAAACTCAAAATAATAGAATCTTTTTATTACTAAAATTTGACTTTCTTGTATTGGCACAGAATATTAGGAACTGACTTTTTTGTTTGTTTCAACCAACAGGATCCTAAAGCAAGGTATAAAATATCCATAACATGCCTTTATCAATGAAATGGTTCACAAAACAACCTCCTCCCTTCTGTCTCTCTTCTTTGTATTACTAGCTTACTATATTCTGGCCTACTTAACCCTCAAAAGCCCTGAGGACTTTTCATCAAGCAAGTGAACCAACACTATGGTAGAGAAATTTTAAAAAAAAAAATTTCTTTAGCAAATTTAAAAAGATCAGGCAGGCATTCCCTCTATATACTTAACCCATTAAATGCTTGACCAGGGAAAACTCAGAACCCTAAGGAAGATCTTTATTCTTCTTTTTCCCTTCCTCTATCCCACTCTCCCTTTTTTCCTTCCATCCATATCAAATAGGTGGCACTGAACCATGTCAGGAAGGAATATGACAGTTTCTTCTTGATAATTCAGTTGGGCAGGGAATACATATCTGTAAAACATATAAGCAATATAGTACAATTCACAAAGAGTTCTACGAAACTGAGTTTTACCATGGTACACTGATATTTTCTTTTTTACCAATAAAATAAAACAGTGACCATCTTTGTCTAATTAACCCCCTCAAAACAAAGTCTATCTTAGAAATAATAATGGACTCTGAATTAGCACAAAAATTTACTTGTTTTTCATTGAGGATACATATACTAATTACTCATACTCTTCTACAAATCCCCAGATTTCCAGGTAAAGAATTTAAAGAACTACCAAAGTGATGAATGCAAAGAGTACTTGGGATTATAGACATGGGGGCTGCGAGGGATCTCTCTAATCACCTTATCCAAGCCGGTCAGGAAACCCAGGCTGGCTAGCCTCACCCTTTTTTACCAAGGTCACTGCCAGGACACTACAGAGCTGGACCAGTTCTTCCCTGTGAGTAACTACACAAACAGTACCGCAGACAGTCTTGAAGGAGAATGTGGGCATGAATGACAGTGGCGCTGCCTCAAGGAGCAGACAAAGGCAGCCAGGAAGGTGGGAGAGGAACTGGATAGGCTGGTGATGTGTTTGCAGAGCTCTCAAGTTTGGAGCACTCCAGGCGAGCAAGTCCATGGTTCTGGATGAGGCTGGCTCCCTTAGAGACAGGCCCACTCACAGCAGCTCTAGTCAATGGGAACTGAAGAGCATCTATTATGTGGGTGTATACGGATTCTGTCGGTCCTTAGAGTGACAGTTAGTAATGCTGCTATTTCAAAAGAGTAAAACGTGCACATCTCATTTGGTCAGAGTAGTTATAACTTCACACTTTTACTAGTAGGGAAAATCTGGAAGAGTTTAGTAACCATTTTCAACTTTGGAATTTGTCGTTCTCCAGTCCTTGCTTTTTCCTTTTTCTCTTTCTTCTTCTTCTTTTTTTTAATGGTTTAAGTCAGAAAGTTTGCATCTTATTAAGCTTCTTCTATTGCCGAAGACAACACCCTATCTCAGTGACCTTGAAGAAGCTATTGTCACTGCTCTGGTTGCCTGGAAGTTATGGAGTGGTTCAGACAACCAGAAGGATCTGGCTCCTAGAACGACTGCCTAAAAATTAGAGGTTAGGAAATAGCAATACGATGGCAAGCTAGTATGTATTTGTAGGGTTCTCAATATAACTGCACCCTGGTATCCATCACCCACAGGAGAGCAGGTGATTAATTCAGTCCTGCAGATGCCCGTCTCCATGCATGGGCCCCAATACCCCTATTTCCTACTTAGTGTATCACCACAAAACTGGGCTTGTGGCTTGGCCACAGTGCTGTCGAAGGACTGGTCAGGGAACTTAGAGACGGCATCTTTAGTTCCTGTTAAGGCATCTGTTTATCTAACAGGTATCTATTGAATGTCTACTATGTGCCAGGCATTGTATGAGACATTGGAAACACAGTGTTAGCTCCCACCCTAGTGGAACTCCAGTTATACCTCGAATTGGGAGAATTAGGCAAGTTTTCCTCTTCTGTAAGTGAAGGACCTGGACTTCATGTTCTCAGAAGGTCCTTTACAATGAGAATATTCTATTCCTGAAAGCAGAGCATCCCCAGCATCTCTTGGGGGACCTGAAGTACAACTTAAGCAGTAGGGGAAAAACTCCTACTCTAACAATTTAACACAAAGAATGGGCCGGGGGGAGTGTTTTGTTTTAGTGGTGATAGCTTTTGGGGAAAATTTTACGGAGCTTTTCTTGAGAAGAAAGAAGAAAATTAAAAACTTTAAAAGTTTATACCCTCCCTGTTAATTCAAGTAGGTGTTGAGAACATAATTCAGTCTAAGTAAAAAAAATTTCTTGAAACTTTTAATATATGGAATTGTCCTTATGCAAATCAAATTCATTTTGCACTTATAGTTAACCAAGATGAGGTTTTGACAAACTGTTATTCAAAAATTAGTCCATGAACTCAATAATCATAGTCCATTGAACAAATTCTGAGTCTCCTGGGAGAGGGGGCAGCACCGCAAGCCACACTGGCCATCAGAGGGGAGTGAGAAGGCACAGTTCTTGTCTTCAAAGACCTCACAGTGTCTAGTTTCTCCTGCAGGGACTGAGTAGCTTTTTTAAATTATTTTTTTTATATGCTTGAGTCTCTAGCATTTATAATGGAAATATGATGACCTTGACTATATCATGAGGGGGATGAGAGTCATGATAGCCCCATACAACATGCTGTGAAGGCTTTGGAAGTACAAACTTGTGCTTTGACTAAAACACTGAAGTTGGAAGGAGCTGTCTTCCTCCCAGAAGAGTGATCTCTACATTGTACTTCCTAGGCATTTGCTATCAGCAGCCAGAGAATATTCTGTTTTCTTTGATGTATTTCTGGGTTTGGAAGTATCAATGTCATTTGGCATCAATTAAACAAAAAATGTTTGCTTGTGGATTAACAAAAATGTTTGCTCTAGTGTTGATTTTCTAATTTTGTTTTAAAATAGATAGCCCCATCTGTATCTCATCTAGGACAGCTTGGAAATAAAGATATTTTTAAGGGTATAGATGTGATTTGAGAATTTGAAAAACTTAGCATGGTGTTTATATGAGCAAGTATAGATTCCTGTTTCAGAGGTGGCCACCCAGAAGGGCTAAGCCACCTTCCCCGCTGTTCTACCCCCTTTCTCCTTTTCATTCCATTCCTCTGATTCCTAGCTATCATAATAGAAGCTTTCAGCAGAGCAAACACAGCAGGGCAATGGAGATGCTCACAGGATGGCTCGATCACATGTGCCCTTTTGGGCCATGAACAGATGAGCTGCAGTATAACCAGTGGACCCAATGTAGCAGATCCAGAGTCTAAGTGGATGTTCTGAGATGAGGAAAAAAACCCACAATTTTAGAAGGTATATTAATGCCTCTGGGTCACAAGTACTGCCTTCTTCAAACTTCTTGGGTTTTGGGTAATCTGGGCCACTGTGTGACTATTAAAGTGGGGACAGAACAGAGACAGAGGGATACTGGAACCTTTCTGTGGTAACTTAATTCCCCAGGTCAGCTAAGAGCCTTGCTTGGAGTGACCACAGGAAAGGGAGATGGCTGTAGGCATGAAAAATCACCTTGTAATAAAATACTATCAGTGATTATTGGGGAAAAATGGAATATTTTATTTTTATAACAAAATTTATAAAATTTTGACAGAAAGTAATTGTCCCAATTTAGTAGGACATAGCCAGTCTTCAAAAGATGCAAACAAAGAGTTTATGAAGAACTGATGGTGTCCTAGCCTACCATTTATTCATTTAAACTCTTATTCATCAAGTATCTAATAATTGGCCACTTTATGTCACTTTTCCTCAAACTTCCTCCCTTCCTCCATCTTTTTCTGAGCTATAGTCTTCCAAGTCAGTCATGCTGGTTTTTTCAACAGGGCTTTAAATCCTGTTACCTGGAATATGCTGGGCAAAAAGCCTTTGGTTTTCATCGTGTGTTAGCCAGTTTGAGCTGAGTAAGAAAAGAACTGAGCCAGCCATCACCACTCTAGAGAACTCTTCTAGTGCCAAAATTTAGCCCAGAGTCCTACATACTGGGGAGATTAATGAATCTTCAAATCTTCAGGTTTCCTTGTGAAGGTTAAGAATGGCCATTATGGTCTTAGAAACACCGCCACAAGTATTTAATGAAAGCAGACATCATGCTTCCGTTGGTTGGTTGTTCCCACATGCCCAAGAGCGGGGCGGCTGCTGACTGTGGAGTTTACGTTCCAAGTCAGCCTCAGATTCGTGGCAGGAACCACATCTCTAGAGCTCTGACTTGTAGGCAAGGCTTCGCCCCGTCACCTGTAGCCTCCCACCCAAACAGAGATGTTCTCCATGTTGGGGATGTGGTCTGTCCATGAGTGACTCACTTCACTTGACGAGACTGTGCCATAGTCAGGAGTGACAGAGCACACGCACTTCGGGTTCGCACCCCTCAGTGTCACTCTGGATCAGCACCGGAGCTACATTTATTAACAGCATGCCAGAAGAGATCCAGAGTGGTTTCCAGAGACACAGGCTATAGAAACAGTGATGAGGCCAGGACAAAAGGAAAGTAAGAGTTGAAAACAAGATGCAATGGAAAGTAAGATAAAGGAAATCATTGATATAAATATAAAACATCAGAGAAAACCACAGGGTCCTGTATCATTGACCTTGGTCTAGATTTGGCACAAGGTTCCTAGCAGCCAAAGAAGAGCGAGAACTCAGATCAGTTAGAATTTGAACCAGGGGACTGATGTCGCAGCATTCTGCCCACCCAGACTCCACTTTCTTAGCGAGGGCTGCGTCTTGTGGATTCCTGCAATGGCCTAGGGCCACACCATCATTTTCAGGGCCAGGTTCACAGGGGTCTGTGATTCCTTCTCTGGAAGTGTGCTCTGGGAAGCTGGTACCCTGATGTTCTCAAGGTACCATTGAAATCAGTTCAGTGAGCTGGAGACACACTTCAGGTTTCAATTTCTCATCTCAGCAATACTCATCTTTGGGGGAGACAGTTCAAATCAGAAAGAAGCCTGGGTGGCTTAGTCCGTTAAGCGTCTGCCTTTAGCTCAGTTTGAGTTCCCAGAGTCCTGGGTTCAAGCCCTGTGTAGGGCTCCTAGCTCAGCAGGGAGCCTGCTTCTCCCTCTCCCTACCCCCCACCCCATTTGTGCACTTGCTCTCTCTCTCTCTCTCTCTCTCTCTTCTGTCTCTCAAATAAATAAATGGGAGGAAGGAAGGAAGGGAGGGAGGAAGAAAGGGAAAATAGGGAAGTAAACTAGCTGTTTAAAATTAGATGGAATATCACAGGAAAGGATTTTTCCTCCCTGGTATCTAATTCTACATTTAGGCCCATGTACCCGGGAGTCTAAGTGTTTACTGGGCTCTCTCTGCACAGGGATTCCAAGAAGACACAACTACCCACATGTACCATAATTAAATCAGTTGCCTACAATGTGCTAAAGAAGTTTAATATGTCTTTCTTTACCCTTTTGGGTATTATTAAGCCCTGCTTAATGTATAGATTTACCTGGCCCCATTTTTTCACTTATACAATAAATAATTCTTGCACTGCAACTTCGTGCTAGGCACTGTGCCAGGATAAAGCAGAGTAAAAATGTCAAAATCTCCACACACGTAGTTTATAATTATTATGTTGCTGTTGTTACTTAACGTTAAGAAGAACTTGACTCTTGCATTTTTTTCTAGCTGACCAATCAGTCCCTTAAGTATTATCTCATTTCTATTTTGATCTCTAAATTACCCTGTGAGGTAGTTTGGCAGTAATTAATCCCCCCTTTAGAGATCAGGAAAAAGATGAAACTTGCCAAAGTCACACAGAACCAGGATTCCTAACCAGTTCTCTCTGCTCTAACGCCCAGCCTTTCTCAAATATACCATTCTCCCAATTAGGCATTTTCCCTTTGCTTTCTAACCTCCACTTTGCTGGATGGAAAAAAGATAAGCAGTTCTTTGTAACACTAGAGATGCAGACATGCCCATTTCTCAGAAAACCAAGCAGATTGGGAGAAATAATCAGAACACGGGGCTTCTTAGATTTGCTGGCTGATTTAATGTCCACCCCTAAGAGCCTCAGAGGCCCTAGTCGGGTAAGCTCATGCATATTTTCAGGGCTGCCTTATAGGTAGAGAAGACAGAAAGATCCTGTGTTCTTATTCCTTGTCACTATCAATTTCCAAAATTCAGGCCCCAGGAAGAGAAAATAACATTTTTCAAAGCTTGTTTCTTTTATATGCAACTCTCAATATTTAACTTGCGTTTGACACCATTTTGCTTCCAACCTCCTTTCCCAACCTTCCAGAGAGAATCTGTTTCCTACCCCCCAAATGTAAAGAACAAGGAATGACAGGAGAAGGGCTTCCAGGAGCACCGCAAATCACTTGACGACATCCCCAGTGGCGTTAACCATCATGCTCCATGCTCCGTGGACCTGTGGCCCCACCTCGTTTTTCTTGTTGGGATGCTGGCCTCCAGTCACTGGATTAGCACTGGCCCAGTAATGTTCTCCATCTGCCGGCTTGGCACCAGTCGTCACAGAGTGTCACCTGGGTTCTGTCTTACGGTCTCTAGGGCCCAGGCTGGAGGCACTACAGAATGACAACTGCCTTCTTCATCTGTCAGCACTGTTTACTCTTTGAGAACAAAACAAGATTTTGCTGAGGTATCTAAGAGAAATTTACTGGAAAGGAAAAGTCTAGTCAAAAAGGCCTGAAATGCATTTCCTCACCATCTCTCTTTTCCTCTCCCCCACATCTTCGAACTCTGACAGATCTCCAGTGTCATCTTCTCTGAGGAGCTGTTCCTAACACCCGCACCCCCTCTCCAAGTGGAGGACTTATTTCATCCTGCGTTGTGTCACCATTATCCATTTCTGTTTCTCTCTCTCCCACCAGACTGCAAACTCTTCAAAGGAGAACAGGCCCTGTGTCCTTTAAAGTTCATACTATACAGTGTGTTTCCAGTCAGGCAGTGATTTGCAAGTTTAGAAAAAAAAATGAGTAATCTCTGTTAGTTTTCAACTGAATCTGTAGGAATAAAATATGGTCAATGTTGCCATTATAAAAAATGAATTAGTTAAAACCTTTTTCCCTTTTATTAAAAGTTAGGAATAGAAGTTCAGTGTTGTGGTTTTAAGATATCCTTTTTTAATTTTTGAAAAAACTTTATGAGAAAGAGAGAGTGAGAGAGCATGAGTGGGGGGGGCGTGGCAGGGGGCAGGGAGGGACAGAGGGAGAGGGAGAAGCAGACTCCCCATCAAGCAGGGAGTCAGACACAGGACTTGAACCCAGGACCCCAGGATTATGACATGAGCCTAAGGCAAATGCTTAACTGACTGTGCTACCCAGACAGCCCAGATATCCTTTTAAAGACAAACTTTAAGAACAACTGAAAGTTTTTATTGTCAAAAACCAACAGGATATTTGAAAGTGTTCGATAGAGTTTAAAAAATCGATCTTACATGCTTGATAGGTCCATCAATTAAATAGCCCAATAAGTTCATGCTTATGGCTCTAAAATGGGTTTCTCCTTTAATTGGAAGTTTCACATTATTAGTATTCCATCATCTAAGTGATACAGATGTTAGCTGTGGTAGAAATTGTTCCTGAAACAATAGAAGGCTTTTTTTTTTTTAAGATTTTATTTATTTGTCAGAGAGCACACACACAAACACAAGCAGGGGGAGGGGCAGGCAGAGGCAGAGGGAGAAGCAGGCTCCCCGCTGAGCAGGGAGCATGATCTGGGACTGGATCCCAGGACCCTGAGATCATGACCTGAGCCGAAGGCAGATGCTTAAGCACCTGAGCCCGCCGCCCCCCCCCAGGTGCCCCTAGAAAGCTTTTTCAATGTATCATGTTAATGGTGACTTCAAGTTTAGGGAAAGATGATTGGGGCACTGCAGTTCTGGAAGGAGGTATGTCTGGGACGAAATTTCACCTCAGACATCAGCCAAACCTTCCATCCTGGCCAAAGACCCTCCACACCAACTTTTCATTGTTGAAAGGGAGAGACAAATATTCAAGACCGGCCCTCACCTAAATAATAACCTAGATACCCAGGCTCCATCGTCTTCAACACCTGCTTACTCTGGCCACGTCCAGGAGCTCTTTACGGGCCAGGCGTGGCAGTGGCCCACACCTCTTGTGCCCAGGATGACGGAGAACAGCTCTCCTCCTCAGATCTGAATTCCTCTCTTTAGAAACTAGACCCTGGCATACCGTAGTGAGGGAGGACGGGGAGATCCGAATACCAGAGTGATCTGCTCAGGAATCACTAGGAGTTGGTGACTGACTCGGTGGGTGGTGACAGTTTCCTAACGTCCCCCTGTGTCTGTCCTGTGCGTCTAAAGGCTCTCTGAAAATTCTTTTTTTTTTTTTTTAAGATTTTATTTATTTATTTGACAGAGATCACAAGTAGGCAGAGCGGCAGGCAGAGAGGCAGGCAGAGAGAGAGGAGGAAGCAGGCTCCCTGCTGAGCAGAGAGCCCGATGCGGGGCTCAATCCCAGGACCCTGGGATCATGACCTGAGCCAAAGGCAGAGGCTTTAACCCACTGAGCCACCCAGGCACCCCTGAAAATTATTTCTAAAAAGTGACTGGACAGGGCTCTGTATAGCTTCTCTATTACTTAGTTCTGCATCAATGACCCACTAACTCTAGAGAAGTGTAGTATAAGCTGGCTTTCCCCATCCCCTCTAGACCATACACATATTTAGTGGGCCCATACCCTGATTTGAAAGGGAGTATCATTTAATTAATGTGAATTAACGTTAGCAAATACAGTACTGTCACGAACACATTCAAGGCCTTTACAATGAAGGAGAGTCATGAAATGACAGCCTAATTTAGTGTGTGGGCTCCGGAAAAATGACCAGCTATTCAAAATTAGTTGTAAGAAAAGAATCAACCAGGACAAGCTGGTTGCTAATGGTTTTGGCGTGAGAGGAAAACCTGCCTTGCAGTTCTTGGCTCTGAGGTGGGGTCAGGCAGGTCAGTAGCCCAGCATTGACCTTTGTGTTTGGAATTTCTCATATTGACTCACCAGACTCTTGTAATTTGGTCAGCCAAATGGCAGAAATGTAGACAGCAGCCTCTGCGCCTGAACTTTAAACCTCCCGAGTTGCTAGTCCTTTATGATAATCATTAGCATTGCTTGGCATCCAAAGCAGGGTAGCCACCAAAGACCTACCATGTTCATCTCAATTAAATCAGTGAGTGACCACCAGAGAACCCACTAGGAAGAAGGGGGGCGGGCGGCTGATGGCGGAGCTCCCTACCTTCATATTTTATTCATTTGGGAGCCTGTTTGGAGGTCATTTTCTACAAGAGTGATGTGTCTGAGAGACAGCATTTCAGCAGCACGGACATGATCACAAGCTTGCTCGAGCGCCAGCGTTCTCCCATCTCTTTAAATCCAAGTGGGATATTTTACTCCTTACTTCTTCTCCTGGTGATGTCACTCGACAAAATTAGGAAATAGCTGTTTATGGTAGAAAACTTATGAAGCCAAACATTTTAAATCAACTTTAATCCCATCACCAGAGATAATCACTGTAAATATTTTGGTAAGTTTCTTTCAATTCACAGGCATGTGTGTATATATAAATATACATACATATACCTATATAAATAAAGCTTAAATAAAAATTAACCTTGATATCAGGAATACTTACCAAGCTTTTTTCAAAAATTCTTCTTTAATAGTTGCATTATATTTTAAGAGCTACTATTATTTATTGAAGCATTTCCTATTTTTGGACACTTCAGTTGTTTCCAGATTTTGAACATCCTTGTGCATAAATCTTTGTCCCTTATCTTTGATTACTTCCTTAGGCTAAAGTCACAGAAATGGAATTACTAGGTCAAAGGGCACAATTCTTTTTAAGACTCCTGGTGAACATGAGTCACACTGCACCCCAGGAAATTTGCCGCAGTTTATTTGTATCATCTGGGTATGAGAGAGTCTGTCTGACCAAAATCGTTTCTGCGTTGAGTATTCTTTACTCAAGTGAGAGCTGGAACATTCCACGGGACTGTCATATCTGTAGCTTTATAAGCAGCTGTGCTTACTAACTGGCCATCTTGTGTACATACCATGAGAGGCTTTACAAGCCTCAATATGGCTGCCACTAGGCTAAGCCTCTAAGAACAGACAGAGACAGTCTGAGCCACGTCCAGCACGAGCACATGCATTGCACAGTTCTTTCTTTCTTTTTTTTTTTAAGATTTTATTTATTTGTCAGAGAGGAGAGAGAGAGAGAGTGAGCACTGGCAGACGGAGGCAGAGGGAGAAGCAGGCTCCCTGCTGAGCAAGGAGCCCGATGTGGGACTCGATCCCAGGACGCTGGGACCATGACCTGAGCCGAAGGCAGCTGCTTAACCAACTGAGCCACCCAGGCATCCCTCTTTCTTTTTTTTTTTTTAAGATTATTTATTTATTTATATGATAGAGATTACAAGCAGGCAGAGAGGCAGGCAGAGAGAAAGGAAGGGAAGCAGGCTCCCCGCTGAGCAGAGAGCCCGATGTGGGGCTCAATCCCAGGACCCTGAGATCATGACCTGAGCTGAAGGCAGAGGCTTTAACCCACTGAGCCACCCAGGCACCCCAACATTGCATAGTTCTTAATGAGCGAACTCAGGCTGGTAGGAGTTTTGTTATATCTCCTAAGCATCCTCTGGGAGGGTTGTGTCTGGCCTGCAGAGTCAATATGCTGGGACTTTTCCCCCAGAAATGTCTGTCTAGCAAAAAAGGAGACTAGAAGTGTGAAAACTGCACTCCATGGGCCCAGTGGAGTTTTCCTGCTCACAAAGAATTGATTGACTGAATATAAATCACTCTGACTTGAGTGATTCTGCCCACTCAGGATGAATTGGGGAGAAATCACCAGAAGGAAATTGGCCTCTGAAGTGTGAGAACATTGGATTATTGCCGTCAGGAACAATGCTTGTCAGGAGCATTGCGTTTTCGCCTGATTTTGCCTCTCGTGTTGTTCGGAGCCCTGTCGGAGTGGAGTAAGATTTAGATCTTTCTGTAGGTGCGCATGTCCTACTTATTTCCTTTTCCATTTTAGCCATCTATGAACAACAGAACTATAATTGTTCATTTTCATTTTTAAGGCTTGGTTTGTTCTGTAACAATATAAAAATTCACCAGTTTTTCCTTGGATGCTTAACAGTGTCCTATAAGTCAATGAAACCATTCAATGAATGTGAGGGCCTGAACCTCTTAGACTCCCTGGGATTAGAAGAGTGAATAAACCCAACCAGTCTCTGCCCGCATAGAGCCTGCTTTCTGGTGTGGGAAGACGATAAGCAGATACAGAGCGTGTCACATGCTGATTATAGTTTTGGAGAAAAAGGGAGCAGGGAAGGGGAGCAGGGAGGGCACCGAGTAGGATAGGGGTACCCCATTGTACAGGGGATGGTCAGGAGAGGCCTCCCTGGGAAGGAAACATTTGAGCAGACCTAAAGCAAACTGGTGAGCCTTTTTGATATTGGAGGGGGATGCCGTACCCGGTAGGGGAACTTGCAGGTGCAAAGGCCCTGAAGCAGCAGCTTGCTTAGTCCATTCCAGGCACAAGAGCCAGAAGGCTGGAATGAGCGAGTGGGGGCAGGAGGTGAGATGAGACGGCAGAGTGCAGAGCAAGAAGGACCTAGTCAGCCTTCCTAGAGACTTTGGCTTTGGCTCTGCATGAGCCAGAGGGTTTCAAGTGAAGTCACATGATTTGACTTCAGTTTTTGTTGGCAGCTGAGGTGGTTTATTCACCGAAGCAGGAGGAAAGCCAGCGTTCTGTGGGCACAGGTGCGAGCTTGCAAGGTGGGAGGCGGGCACCCGAAGAAGGCCCCGCTGATGGCTTGGGCTTCTCGGTCCAGTAGGAAGTCAGGCCGCCAGCCAGCGGCGGGGCTGAGGGAGGAAGCCCTGGTGGGTTGAGGAAAGGAGAAGGTTTGAAGTTACAGTTGGGGAGGGAGGAAGACTGAATGGAAAATTGGAGGAGGAATAAGAATTGATATGGCCATGAGCACCATGATTATTAATAACTTGAGTAAAGGACTGGTTGTATAAATTTTTTTTTTGGAAATTGTTTTCAAATTTTCCTTCAGCCAGCTGCCTCTCCAGCCTTCACCCTGTGGCCTTGGCCAATTGTCTTTGCCAATGAGGGTGCGTTATAATGCTGAGAGTTTGGTTAGAAGAACTAACATTCTGGACTGATAGAGCTAGAAAGGCCCTCAGAAGTCAAGTAGTCCAAGCCCTTCGTTTTGCCGAGAAAACCCACCAGCGAGATAAAGCGACCTGCTCCGGGCACAGAACTCACGTGCTGTGGAGCTGACCTCAAAACCTGTCTCCTGATTCCCAACACGGGACTCTGTATACTACAACACAATGCCCTGTGTTTTTCCCCAAAATTAATTTTAAAAGAACTAAATCTTACCAATGTCAGGTACTTCCAAGTCCTGATTCTGATGGATCCTAACTAGTTTACACAGCATGTCCTTATCGAACTAGTTTTTAATCTATCCTCTCTCTCCTTGTTGGTTTTTTTTTTTTTAATGTGTGATTGAAATGTTTTCCACATTTATTTCCAGTGGGTGAAGTGTGGTCCATGTGGTCCCCTGGATAATCGCCCTTTTTATTTTTAGGAAGCAGAAAATAGTCTATTGTGTTATAATTAGTCAATGGTGCCCACCCAAACACGAATATTATGCAAGAACTTTTGCTTCTTTTCTCTTTTAGGGAATGGGAATGGAAGCAGGAGGGTGGATAAGATTTTGATCATTTTTTTAATGTCCTGAAATATCATCTTGGGAAAAGTTTGTGGGTTTTCAGGTTCCCTAAGACACTTAAAAAAAAAAAATCCACACAAACCCAATTTAAAACTAAATGTTTCAAAAAGTAACAAGTATATGTTTTCATTCAACGATCTTCTAATTAGAACCTCTTACTCATTTCTAACACAATTCGTTTATTTTGTCTGGTTCAAAGAAAATTTAGAATACTCATGGTTAAAGACCTCAGGAGTCTTTGCTAGACAAAAATTCTGTACAGTGAAGCACTAGAGTTTTGAAAATCCACATAAAGAGTTGAATACTTTTTAAGGATTCATGTTATCACAGTAGTATACAGTTTGTCCAATATTTCTGAAACTGTTTGACCCCCAAGAAATGAAAATGTTAGCTCAGGGCAGATGAGATTTTCTTGCTCTCTGCTTCTGTATGATCCAGGATGGTAACCAAAGAGCTAAGATTTCAGCATTAATTCCATGACAACTGACTGTAGTATCACAAATATTAGATTATTGACTGGTTCAGGATGAAGGTTAATAAGGGAGATTCCTGTTTGAACAGGATCATCCAAAAGCAGCACCAAAGGGACTATTATCAGAGCTGCTTCCAGCCATTCGTCCTTTCAAAAATGTTCTCCTTATCCCGAGAGCTTGGTTTTATTTTATAAGGGGTTTTGTTGTTGTTGTTATTGTTTAACGTTTTAATTTTGTTCGTTATGTATTTAGTCCCCTCCTCCCCCAGGGGTGATTGGGTGGGAAAATGGTTATTTCTAGTAATAGAAGCCCCCTCTCTCTCTTTTTTTTTTAAGATTTTATTTATTTATTTGACAGAGATCACAAGTAGGCAGAGAGGCAGGCAGAGAGAGAGGAGGAAGCAGGCTCCCTGCTGAGCAGAAAGCCCGATGCGGGGCTCGATCCCAGGACCCTGAGATCATGACCTGAGCAGAAGGCAGAGGCTTTAACCCACTGAGCCACCTAGGCGCCTCTAGAAGCCCCCTCTCTTATGAAGCAGGCTCCGCCTTCATTTAATTCTTCTTGCACAAATAAGATTTATTTTGGCCCTGCAGTCAAAAACATCTGTACTTGGTGCTAGAGGAATGTGTGCCTTTCTACCAGAGCTCCTTGATGCTCCCTGAGCCCATGTTGCTCTCTGAAAGCCCCTCCTAGAGAAGGGAAAGAATGTGCAGTGAGATCAGAAAAGCCCCCTCATTCTTTAGCCCAGAGTGCCTCTGTGTGGCCTGCACGAGTTACTACAGGAGGAAGATGAAAGACTGTTTACCAAGTCGCTCTTCATTTCCCCACCTCCCCCAAACTTAATGCATTTTTAAAGGCCAACTGTATTTTAATGAGTGTATTATTTGATGAAGTAGTCAGATGGCAAAGCTTCTGAGAACATGCGGAGCCGCATTTCTATCTTGGGAGATAAGGCAGTGTTAGTGAACACTCTGACTTGAGTTATTTTTCTAGTAGTGATGGAAAACACGTGCTGATCTGTTTTCAAAGTCTTATCTGAACTGCCCGATGATTGACAACACGCATTTGAGAGATCTAGCTTCTCCTGGGAAGCCTGCTCTGACTCTCCTGCTGGTTTCTTCAAAGGTTGGGTTAGTTGTAATTTTTTAAACTTACTTTTCTGCATCCCTTACTAGGTTCTGAATTCCCTCAAGGCAGAGCTGTTATGTTCCCCACCTCTGTATTCCCAGGGCTCAGTACAGTGCCTGGGACATAGTAGGTCCTCAGTAAACACCGAGTGAATGATAGGTGTTTAAGGACCAACCATAGTGGGTCAGAGCCATCAAATCCATAATCCTGGTCTGCATCCTGACCATCCGAGTATATGGTTAGTCTTTATTACTGTGTTCTTCTGTACTTACTCTTTGAAAATTGCCTTAAATATAGTGAGTTTTGCTTAATGAAAAACTGAGGTAGCAAACAGTAGACCCTGTAATAATGCTGGACATTTTGACATAGTTCCTGTTCTCCCTCCCGAATTGCTGGCTTTGGGTTTGTTTTGCTAAATCATTAGCTTGTAATGTCTACTTTTTATTCAAAACATCTGCTACCCAGTATGGTACTAAACCAGTAAAATTTTCTAGCGGCTGCTATAGGCTCAGAGCAAAAAACCGTGCCCTGTACCCTAATGGCAGGGAGTGCTGACTTATGCTAGTTTGCAGAGAACAGGGACCCCTAACCATTCTTTGATTGTCCACTTGCCATTTGCATTGAAACATGCTATGCAAGAAACACTTTTTTTCTTTCTTTTTTTGGCACACTTCACTGTATTTTGAGAATTGAACTAGATTCCACCAAGCACAGGCATCATTCACAAACATTTGTTGATTTCCTACCCTGTATTTGGCATTGCGCTAGGACTTCAGAGCCTGGGCTCCCTAGACCTCACGGGAAGACCGAGGAGCCTATTGCAGGACGAGCCATGCTCTGATCGAACAATGTACACATGGAGGGCGGTCTAGCACTGTGGGGAAAGTATTGTGTAGGAGGTTTTTCTAGATGGTTTTTCTAGTATTGGTAAATATCTTGGTAAATGCTGGATGGATTGAATTCAGGGCCTTTTTTTTTAAGATTTTATTTATTTATTTGACAGAGAGATCATAAGTAGACAGAGAGGCAGGCAGAGAGAGAAAGGGAAGCAGGCTCCCCATTGAGCAGAGAACCTGATGTGGGGCTCGATCCCAGGACCCTGAGATCATGACCTGAGCCAAAGGCAGAGGCTTAACCCACTGAGCCACCCAGACGCCCCTGAATTCAGGGCCTTTTTAAAGATAACTGGAAACACTGCTGTGTATTGTGATCTGAACAGAGAATAGAGTCTGGAATACAGGGGAAGTGGGCAAATAAGGTTACATGCCACACTTGAAAACACGCAACTTGGGTGAGGCAGTAAGGAACGCTTGGGTTTGGAGTGTGGCTCTATCGTCTCTTTCTTGCCTCCCCACCAGTGTGGACCACTAGCATTGACTCTCCAAAAACTCTTGAGCCTTTCTTTTCCAGGCCTTTTTTTTTTTTTTAAAGACTTTTTGTATTTATTTGAGAGAGAGAGAGAGAGAGAGAGCATGAGAGAGGAGAAGGTCAGAGGGAGAAGCAGACTCCCCATGGAGCTGGGAGTCCGATGCAGGACCCGATCCCGGGATTCTGGGATCATGACCTGAGCCGAAAGCAGTTGCTTAACCAACTGAGCCACCCAGGCGGCCCTTTTCCCGGCTTTTTAAAATGTTGTTGTTTCTGCCCAGAAGAGTCGCTGCTACTGTTTTCAGAGCAACTCTCCCCTTCATTCTGGAGGATCCTCCCTTCTCACCGTGCTCCGTACTCCTGCCTCAGAGAGCCTGCCCCACCATAACATAAACACATTCACCTGTTTACCCACCTGCCTCCCTGCATGACCCAGAGCCACGTGCGAAAGAGTATGTGCCTTGCTTTTCTCCTACCACTTGTTACGCACAAGGCTTGATAAAGATGTATTGATCCAAACAGTTGATTGATGAATTCCCAATGGCTCTCTGGTGTTGGATCTCTGCATGTGACTTCAGAAGACCAAATGTTTTTTAGCTGACCCTTTTCATTTTATGCTGGAGATAAGCCCTTCTCATATAGATGAGGGAAATATAAAATCCCTCCTGCATAGAATCCACGCAGTAATATCCCTTTCCTTCAATGATAAACAGGGGAAGTTGCTTAAAGGATTGGAAATTATGTTTTTTTTAAATAAAAAGGATTTACCCTTGAGCCTCTTTCCTCATCCATAAACAAGGGGTTGGGCCTGATGATCTCAGAAGACCTTCCAGCAAAAGTTGTTCTAGGAAGCCACACCATAAATACTAGAAAAACCATCTTCTTCCTGCCAAAAATCCACATAATGTTTATTAAGATTTTGTAGAGTACTCATGAGTAGTTTAGAAGAGACTCGCCCTCCAGTGGCTCCTATCTAGTACACGACCTAAGTGATTTTTGTTGACTAAATGAATGAGGAAAAAAAACATATGGGACCAAAAAAATGTAATAATTGTATGAGAAGTATACTTACTGTTGATGAGGATTTTCAAGAAGGAAAGGGGGGAATTGTGTGCCAGGGCGCAAGTGGACATTTATTGTGAAAACATGTCATTTAAACAGTTCCATTATTTATTTACATGGGAAATGGCCCATGAACCTACAGTGAAGAACCCTTATAATAAGGGAATTAGGCCATGAAACTAGCCTAGCTGTATTTATAGGCTAGTACTTGATAAATGTTATGGACTAATGACTTGGTGAAGTGTCTTCTGAAATTTAGTAATGTGGCGTCCCAGGAAGGTACCAGAAGGTGTGAAGGAAGAATGGTCTATTCTAAACACGTTTCTTTTCTTGTCTCTATTAGATGGCTGTGTTTCTGGGGCGTCTAAGAGTTTCCAAGCTCAGAGCCACCAGTGTGTTTGTTGTCAGCGAGGCCGCCTTTTGGAACTGGTGCGGGTGCTCTGCAGAGTCTTTTCTACAGAACAGTCTGAGTGCGGTGCAGTTCAGTCTAGCTTGGGCCCCTTCCTGTCATAAATAAGATTACTTTCATTTCACTTGTGGAGTGTGCTAGTCCTCAGAGTAATGAATTTCCTCTGTGCCTTTGAGCACATAAACATGGTTTTCATTAGTTTTCTCTCTTTAAAACAGAAAAAACAAGTGAGGGATAAGGAGGTGGAAGGAGGAGAGAGAATCTGAGCAAAATTAATAGATGTCAATTAACTCCATAAATGCAGATGGGTATTGTGCTGACTGGCTAGAAACGTGCTCATGAGCAGTACCAGAAAGGCACTAGTTCGTCCTTTCTGGAAAGCTACGAAAACAAAGTTGGTACAAATTTTGTCCTACATGAACAAAGACACAAAGAGAGACAAAGAATATTCCTTTTTGACTCTTGTTTTAAGAATTGTCTCAAAAAGTCTATCAGAGTGGCCCCCAAGCCAGACGAATAGCCCTGGGTTGCTCTGGAATTATGGAGCATGTCACGGAGGATAGCACGCATGGCCAGGCTTGTAGAGAAGTCTCTGCTTCTAGCCCCCCCCCAACTTTTGCTGTGTGTGTGTGTGCATGCATGTGCGTGTATTTTAGACGAATAACTTATCCCAGTCTTTCCCAATTTCAGATTTGCCCCCTCGAGATTTATAAGTGAGGCCGTTCATAGCACTGGCGTTCATTTTTATGGTCTGGAACCTCTTGTCAAGCTGTGACTCATAACACGT
Organism: Mellivora capensis; assembly: GCA_004024625.1. Taxonomy (NCBI): domain Eukaryota; kingdom Metazoa; phylum Chordata; class Mammalia; order Carnivora; family Mustelidae; genus Mellivora; species Mellivora capensis. The sequence continues at coordinate 53,655 of PISX010009100.1, forward strand.
CTCTGCCTTTCTCATGGCTGAAGGTGCATACTTGAGTCTGAAAGCTATTTAGGATCCGTCGACCCTTTGACTTCTGCCAGGATCTTTTTTACTGTTGTTTTCGGAAATTTGGGGGCAGAGAGTTGGGGCATATGGGAGTGTTCTCAAATCATCCAGAAGGAGTTAAATCATTAGAGCTACAGCTGGTTTCCATTCGAAATGGGAAGGATGGAGTCCTGCAAGGAGCCAGTGCCTCTCCTAGGTGAAGGCTGCTTCCCTGAAACGTGTACAACACACGGCAAGGAACCTTAAAAACAAGTTTCCATCTCACCGAATTGTAGCACGGGAAATTGTTTCTGGCTTGTTTTTGTTATGAACAGAGAGAGCATTGCCCATTAAAAGTTCCCCATCGCTGTTTAATATTTGCTTGGTAGTGCACTAGTCCCTTATCAGTCCTTCTCCGCTGTACATCATGTCAGCTCTGTCACTGTTTTCATTGGAAGCGTGAATTGTAACGTGGAAGATCTCCCAGGACAGTGAAGCTCTGCAGCTGTGGAAGGCTGAGGCTGGTTACTGGTATTATTAAAGGAAGCTGAGTGACTTCTTTGGGGGAAAAAAGCTAAGACCGGGTGAAATTCATAAGGTACACAGAGATTTAGAATGAAGGTTCTATTATGAAAACAGCTCCATAACAATGTCCTCATAGAATTACGTACAGAATAGTGACTATGAATTGGCAAACGTAATATTTTGCTATCTTTGTGCCTTTTTAGAGGGAAAAATAGAATCCAAATGTACAGTGTAAAATTAGACATTTGTGCTGCTTTAGAACAGTTTGAATTGAATGCTTTTCTATTCTATTCTCTGGACACAAATGTCACCTTTAGTTTCTAAAGGCATTCTGAAGGGTTTGCCACTGATGGTTTTATAGCCTTAATTCTCCTTGGAAATTTAAAATTTTCATTATCTAAAGATGTGACTGGTGAGATCGCCTCCTGCTGTGTGGGGATCTGGGGAATGTCTCAAAGTACAAAGGATGTGTTGGAGGGGCTAAATTTCAAGGAAGGAGGAAAAGAACAAAGGACACTGAGAACTTATGCTTGGCTGCTGAGACCAATACCGTGCCTAAGACATTTCTTTTCCAGAGGGTTTCTTTGTTCATTTATTCCTTCCTTTATTCAATCATTTGTTTCTTTAAAATATGTTTATTGAGCATCTGCTCTGAGCCCAGAACCATGCCGGGTACTGGGAAGTCTAATTCAAAGGCAACTTGCCCACAATGACAGGGCTTTCAGCCAAGAATGTTCTGTTCTCATCGCTCTACTGTAAGAAGTAGCTGCACTCCCCAGTTCAGCCTTGACATTCAGCAGAACTCAGTGTGTCTACGTCTAAAAGCGCAAACCTGTGTTTTTTTTTTAATTCAAGTGTAATTAACATACAGTGTCATAGTAGTTTCAAGTGTAAAATATAATGATCAACAATTTTATACCTTATTCAGTTAAAAGCATAAACCCGTTTGCTTGGCTGTTCTTTTCATTGCCAGCATCTTTGCTATTTTGTAAAAGCCATTTGTTTTAAAGCCTATCTTCCAACTGGACATAAACCTTTATCATATCTAGAAGAAGTAGTACAAGGCCGTAAGAAACAGCTTATAGAAAATATTTTTCATAGAAAATATTTTTAAGTCATTTAAAGAAAATAATTGTAGACTCGGCATAATTCCAAAGTTAGCTGTCAGGGATAAATATCAAGAAGATCCTGCAAAGCTATAGACATGCAGCAAATGTGTTTTCTTTGGGGCCAGAGCAGAATAATAATTAGGGAAGAAACTTCTAAAATATCAACTCAGCAAAGCAAATGCAAGACATTGGGGGAGCCTGTGATCATGTGGGAGCCTGGACACTGTGGGAGATCTGAGATAGGATGGATGATCTCTGGCCTAATCTAGGGCAGGAAATGAAACATAAGCCCTTGACTTAGAAGATGGTATGCTTCGAGCTATCAGTGCAGCTCCAGAACACAGGGCTCCTGTAGGCCAGAGGGCCAAGGACATGTTGGGTCCTTGGCAAAGTTACAGGAAACCAGGCTGAACACACGGACAGAGCCATCCTGTGCTACTACCTGGAATGTGTACGATGTTCCTGACCTTGTTCCTCAAGAAAGATAATTTAGGATGGGGCAGAGTTCCGAGAAGTGCAATTAACGGGATAAAGGGGAGCAAGAGGTGATGGCAGAAGAGGACACATGCCTTATTAGGAAAAGACAACACGGAGGAGCAGACTTTTTCCATCTAAGTGGAGGTAAGGTGAGTTATGGCTATAACAGAAGGCTACGTGCTAGGTCAACACTGCCTCTTAGTATTGCTACAACCAGAGAGCCAGTTAGTAGGGAAGCCTTGAGCATGACAATTCCCTTCGCGGGTTTCTTCTTTTGTGATCCACACTCCCAGGTGGTTCAGCAGCACACCTGTCCCGCAAGCTGCCTGCTGGAGGAAAGGTATCCTTGCATCAGGTAAGCTTGCAAATCTCTGCATACCGTCTCTTCCTCCAGGAGATTTGTCATCTGCATTTGCTATTAAAAGCTCTCAGAGGGTTATCCTTAAGGAAGGAAAACCTATTTGTTCATTTAGTGCCTATAGGGGCTTTTGAAAATGTTTTTGAGAAGACTGGATTCCAAGATTTTGGAGGTCCCCGGAAGGCCGTTAGTCCCAACCAGAGGACGTACTGCCTGGCAGTGTGGAACTTGTTACTTCTTGAGCCCTTACAGGAAGAAGGTCGTTTGTGATGAGTAGGAGTTCATGGCCATTTATGGTCGATGGCAGGTTTATCAAAGGTAATGGGGAGGTGAGGCTCACAAAGGAAAGGCCCTATAGTCCACACCATGCTTTTCTGGAGCCGCTCCTGAGACTCAGGTCTCTGTGTCAGGGCTTGGATTGTTCTAGCAGGAGGTAATACGCACCATCACATGAGCAAGTACATAGAGCAGCTCATTGAAGTTTTGGCTGAACCAAGCAGATAATTCTGCGTGATTTTTTTTTTTTAATTATAGACAATTGGGAAACACTACTCTGGGACTTTTTGGCCAGTTCCCATTCTTTAAATATCAAGGTCATGTCCATGAAGACAATATCGTCTGCTTTCTATAGCTTGTCCCCAAAAACCTGGCTAAGCATTCAAGTTCAACAGTTTTGTAGACATGTGTGTGTGTTTTCTCTTTCTCTAGAAACCTTTCACTATTTTGAAAAGTGATTTATACATGCTGCTTCCCATCTCCTGAACTGCTAGCCGACTTCTACTCCTCTCTCTCACTTCTCCACCTCCCCAAGCACGTGTGTATAGCCGCAATGTCCTTCCAATTCTGTAAAATGTTTTCCTGTTGTTTATTGGACTTTAGGGACACCAAAAGAATATGACAGAAAAACTAAGGCTCGGGTAGCTTTCTTGTTCTCACTCTTCAGTCTGCTTTGTGTGGGGGTGGGGACGGAGTTGGGGGAGGGCCAGCCCCTATGGCTTGTATGCGTGGGCTCCAGAGCCACTGGCTTCTGGTCAGCACTGGCTACTAAATAAGCATCAGCTGGAGATTTTAGAAGGAGACGAGATTTGGGTATTCATCACCTTGCCTCTGGCCCGGCCAGCTTCCCGTAGCACTCCTTTCTCATGTTCTGGACCTGCTTCCTTCCCTTGCCTCTTCAAGCCTGGGCCTGGCACCCCCCCACCGGCCCCCCCACCCCCGTTGTGACCAGCCCTCGAGGCCGCTCTACCTCCATGGGTTCATTTCCTCAAGCCCCGCCCACATCTCTGTACCGCAACCTTTTATTAAACTCTCTTCACATTGCCCAGTGTGAGTGTTTCCTGCAGAGACCCTGCCTGAAACACCCACCTGCCTGTACCCTCCTCTGTCTTGTTGCTGGCCAGACGGGAGCACTGTCCGGTGGAGCCCAGCTCAGGAAGCCTCCCCATCCCACACGAATCTCCTCTTGCAATGTCCCAGTTCTTACACTCTGCCCAACTTACAAGCACCTAAAAAAGCTCTCTTGTATATCTACTTAAATGCACTAAGACTGGTGCTTGTCTTGCTCAGAGGTGATCCTTCGTGGGTGTGCAAGAAGGCTGGTTATGCTTGGGCGGTTATCAGACTTTCATAGAGTGCTTCCAGACACTGTCAGGCAGGTTGTAGAGTTGGGAGGTGGGCGCAGTTATTATGTCCATTTTATAAACACAGATGCTGACACAGAAGGGTTTGCCAGCATGCCCAGGACATACCCATAGTGAATTCTGAAGCTAAGATTTGAACCTCGGTGGTCTAACTCCAGAATCCATGCTCTTAACATGCCACTAGGCTACCTTTGACAGTGTTTTAATTTTTTTTTTTTTAATTTTCAGTTATCTAAAATTCAGATTTCCAGGCACCTGGCTCCCTCAATGGGTAGGGTGTGTGACCTTTGATCTCAGGGTCACAAGTTTGAGCCTCCTATTGGGCATTGAGCCAACTTAAAATTTAAAAAAAATAATAATAACAAAATAAAATTCAGATTTCACTTTAACATCTGCATTTCTAGTGTCTCTTTAAAAAAAAAATGGACTGTCTGGCTCTTAGGACCGATCGGCCATTGCAAGAGTGGGCCAGGGATAAGTGGGAATGACCCTGTTTGGGTAGGGCTCTCCACCCAGCCTGGTCCTGAATTTATATTCCTTCTCAATGACTACATGAGAGCAATTTTTGTATGTGGGCTTTTGGAAACCACTTACATGCCCTTAGTCATTATCTCACACCAACTCCTGTTTCCTCAGGTAGAAAAGTTTGAGGAGGGTAGGATCTATATTTCAAGCTTCTCATATCACCTAGCACAAGGTAGGTTGTACTTGATAAAAACCCGTGAATTTGGAGAAGACAACTTGCTCAAGTCCACTAAGTTAGGTAAGCAAGGTAATTCAGCAAGGACATGGCAGACATCCTTGCACATGGATTGGGTCCAGTCCCTTAAAGCCAAACAAATGAAGTCAGTCCCATTCCTCCAGCAGAGCTGTTGATGGCAGGGTGGCTGGCACTGTTGACTAAAGACTGTGGACCTCCCCTCTAGGCCCTCAGGGTGAAGCTTGTGGGAAAGAAAGCAGCCCCTCCTTGAGAGAGCTCTCAGGTAGGGGAGAGCAAGAAGGCAAAGGAAAGTTTCAAAGAAGCTGAGAATATAGAGGATCTATTAGCACTAATGCTAATGGACATGGGTTCCAGGAGGCACAGGGACTTGGAAGTTGGTCAGGGGGGAAATGGAGGCCAAGGAGAGATCTGCGGAACTCCTGAGAGCAAGAGTGATGGGGAATGCCTGGGAGCCTTGGGTGACAGATGTGACAAGGAGTACAGGACATGTTGGGCTTAGTCCTGATGATCTCCAAGTCAGATTGTTGTGGTGAGACTGTGCATGTTGAAGGAGAGGCAGGTGTGGGGGAAGGGAAAGGTTTTGTCAGAAGCACACAGAGCTCTGGGCCCTTCTTTATTCCTCTTTCCTCCTGGAGTGGATAGTGGAGTACATGACTCACAGAAGTGCTTATTCAGAGGTGGGGGTCACTGTGGGGTAAGGCCTTGTGCAGGATGAGGCCTTCTACATTTGTGAATGCACACAAAATCTGGATGGTTTCAGTAGAATTTGGTTGTTAGTATAAAACACAGCTAAAAAGCTGGCTTCAGCCATGTGTAGAGTAGGGAAGTCTTATTTTTTTCACTGTGAAACTCTTTGGGTCTCTTTGACTGCAAGTTTTATTTATTACTTCTTATTAGAGTTTGACCTGTCCTTGTGGACCAAAGGACTTCAAGAAATAGATGCCAACTTAAGACAATGAATCCTCTTTCTGAAGACAGGGGGCTGGTGTACTTAAAATGACAGACATACTGGTCAATAAGGAAACCGAAGAGCCTAACGTGCTTGCAGCTGTCTCTTCAGTTTAATGTACAGGAGAGGGGGGCCTCATGAACTCTTCCTCATGAGTAGGAAAAGCCGTAGGTTGTTGGGGACCCAGAGTTGGCTAAGACTGGGGCTCTTAGTCCTCGCTGAGAGGGGTCAGATGCCTGACTTGGGCAGGCAAGCCAGGGACTTTCCCATCAGCAGAGGCCAACTGTGGGGGGTCACGCTTGTTTCCTCCCCTAGGGGCTTCATGGAAAAGTACTGAATTTGAAGATCTCTTCAACTTCTCTTGCTTTGGCCTCTGTGGATTTGGGGAGTAGAGTCATAATGAAAGTTAAGAGTAGAAATCCCCATCTCTCAGCAGGGAGCTTTTGGGAGGGGGGATACTTAAACCCTGAAAATACCCCAACAGTGAGCAGTGTCCCTGGCTCTCCACCCTTCTCACTTCCAGGGTTGCTCTGGGATGTAAGGAAGAGGAGTCACCCTGAAAAGTTTCCAGTATGCCCCCAAAAGTTTAAGCAAGTGTGGAACCTTCTCACCACCATGCCCCCACTTTGGCCTTCCTGTGTCCAACCACACTTGGCATATGTCCAATGCCCTCAAATGCCAGCTCTACCCCTTACTAGTTAATTGTGTGACCTTGCACAAGTTACATGCCCTCTCTGTGCCTTAATCCCTCCATCTGTCAAAAGGAAGCCTAATAGTACCCATCTTGTAGGGCTGTTGTAGGGATTAAATGAAATAACACCTGGCATTTAATAAGAGCTATGAGAAGTGTTAGTAATGGGACTTATTTGGATGACAAGGACAGTGGGGGTCTGGCCAGCCACCAGGTCACCTGTAAGTAAGATATAACCAGGTTTAGTCTCATGCTTCTCTGTGAGCAGACCTTGGTAATTGAAGTCAGCTGACCTGGCCTCTGCACAGGGCTTGTTTACCTCTTGTTCTGCACTCTCCAATCTTCTGGTTCTCGGGGAGCCAGGATACCCACTGGCTCGGACAGCTCTAGACCAGAGTGAGTCTGAATCAGACCCCAGAGGTCTCCATCACTGACCACGTATCGTGTGTATGTTGTTATTCCGTTTCCTTTTGTGGCTAAGGAATGGACACCTAAGTACTGCTTCTTTTTATAGAAGGCTCTGACTAGCATATTTGCTGATTAGAAGGGAGGCCTTGCAGAACATTCATTTGGAAGAGCATAGTAATACTTAAGAACCAGGACTATTTCAGGCATTTACTGAAAACTGTGTATTTCCTAAAATAAGGAGGCCACGCTTCTGTTTACTTCCTCCTAATGAGAATTCCTCCGAAGTTTGAAAGCTGTTATTGTGCTCCCTCTCTCTCCCCCCGCATTTCAGCCCTCCCTGTCCGAGAGGCAGTTAACCAGTGCTGTCATTAAAGTAAGCATTTATCTTGGAAAAGAATTCTTTTCCACTCTCCCATTAGAATTGTGGCAAGCCACCTTCGTTGACCAAATGTACGTCAAAACCTTTAATGTATTCAAATCCCATCACTGATGCCTCTGTCTTCTGGGAGGTATTTCTTGTCCCATCCTACTCTGTAAAATCTTTCCTCCTCTACGCTGTTCCCATACTGGCTCATACCTTGATTGTTGTGCTTATTGCCTTAACACGTAATGTCTATTGGATAGCACTGATTATATGCCAAGGCACGGTGCTAGAGTCTAAAGATCTAGCCAAGATGGGATTCTAGAACAGTGCTATCTAATAGATCTCTTGGTGATGATGTCTATGTCTATGTCTGCACTCTCCGCTAAGGTAGCCACTTGACCCATGTGGCTATTGTGCCTTGATGTGTGACTAGTGCAACTGAGGAATTAAATGCATAAATAGTTACATGTGACCAGTAACTACTCTGTTGGATGGTATGGCTCTAGATCATGAGCCTCATAAGAACAGAGATCTCTCTCTTCTGCTTGTCGCTGTGCTCCCAGCACCAAGAACAATGCTGGCATATGGTATGAAGGAGGGGAAGATGCGAGGGAGAGAGGCAAGGTCTCTGTCCTTGTAGAGCTCAAGGTATAGTAGGGACCTATTTGTTTATAGATCTTGAAGTCCAGAGGCAGGGATTGTCTTTTCTTTGCCTTCACCCTTAGCCCCATTGTCTAGAACCATATGAAGGCCATAGGAAGTGCTCAAGAAATGTAAGGTCAATTGAATCAGATGCTGAAAAAAATGCACACCTGGCAATGGTGGTACTACCAATCATAGGAGTGGTTATTGCTAGTGACAGGAGGAAAAGTTACACTGTCTGTCTAATAGGCAGTGTTGGTGTTGTCTGGTTTTTGTATCCCCTCCAAACCTTCTAAGCCAGCAGGCAAATCTGACTTTTCTGACAAGTCCTCCCCTTTGGTTCCCTGCTTGACTTGGCCATCCAGCTACATACCAATTAGACCTTTACAGAGAGAAAGGGGAAGTCACTACTCGTTTTACTGCCCTCAAGCTTTGCTATCTTCCCCTTAACCATGGGTTTCTCACTAATGGCCTCCCTTGGTGCCTGGCCCTGCTCTGATGTGCTTCCTTTGCCATACCATACCATGCTGGCCTTCCTCTACCTCTCCTTCCTTCCCTTCTTGGTAGCCAGACTGGCTGGCAGATTAGTCAGTGGTCTCATGAGCTGCAACACCACTTAATAGCAGGTAGCAGAAAGAATGCTAACTTCAGAGTTAGAACCCCTAGATTCAAGTATTAACTTTACAGCCTACTATTTACGTGAACTTGGGCCAGTTTAGACCATCAGTTTCCTCTATAAAATGGCTTAATAATGCATTTCTCATAAATTGTCAAGTATCCAGCACACTCCTTGGTGCTCAGCAACTGTTAGCTCTCTTCCCTCTGAGAATATACCTACATGCACCTGTTCCTCAACATATAAATACACAGGAATTTAAAGCCAGTGGGGGTGTTCACATTTTAATTACATTTCGCCCTTTTATTTTATCCTACATACCTTTTCCACTATTAAAAAAAAAGATTAAATTACCAAAAGAACAATAGTTTACTCTTCATCTGGAAAACTGGTTTAATTATTATAAGAAAGGTAAACCTGGTCTTAGTGCAGGATGGTAGAAACCCCATTTACAAGTAAATAAAAGTCAAATTTTCATCTTCTTTCTTCATTGCCAATTAAGCAAACCATGTAATTAAGCCAAATAAACAGAGAAAGAGGATAAAACAATGGAAAAGCACTCAGTAAAAGGCAGGAAAGTAGGTAATTGGGGTTAATTTCCATTCCGCTGTGTAATGTCTTGTCTGTCTTGGTAGCAGGGTCAACAATTTACTCACCTAAATGATCGCTGCGGGGCTGCCCTTTGAGGGAGATACCTGTGGTTCTCCACAGCTACCATGTGCTCCCTCCCCTCAAAAAGAGCACAAACACCAACAGCCCTTCAGCAAGCTTAGTCCTTAAGGAGGAAACCACACCATACCACACCATTGCAGTTAGCTTTGATTACTGTATTCCAAGATTATATTGGAGGAGTATCAAAAAGGCTAGTTGGTGGTGGTGGTGGTGTTGGTTTTTGTTTTTGTTTTTGTGTTTTTGTTTTTGTTTTTGTTTTTTACAGTGAAGACAGCCAATGTCATAGCATTTAGTGCAACACCTGAGAATTAATGACTGCTGTGCTAGAAGAACTCTAAAGCCTTCCAGATCAATGCTGGATAGGCTCAATTCAAGTCTCAGTTCTGCCATCAGTTAGCTGTGCGACCTAGAATAGGTTCTTGAAGCTTCGGTTTCCTTATCTGTCAACCGAGAAGACAGGGAGTGTAGCTGTTCTACTATATAATGTCTCATGTGACATATATTTGTGATACTATACCATAGTATGCAGTAGGTACAACTATGCTATAGATCACCTGAGGAGGCTTTTTAAAAATACATATAACTGACACAGGGTAGGTTATTAGACCACTTCAGTTTTTGGAATGAAGTGAAGTTTAGGGGTTCCAGCCCACTTACAGACATAGGAAATAAGGAGATGGAGAATCTTCATCTTAGCATAGAGGATTCTTTTCATGTTTCCTTTTTTCCTTTTAGAACTTTAATGACATTACGAAGTTTATTTATATAATAAATATGTGTGAAATTCCCTCTGTGGCCTAAGCAAGATGCTGAGCAGTGCAGAATTTAAGAAGATAAGACCACAGCCCTGTTCACTGGGGCACCAAGGCCAGAACAAGAGATGGACAGAGTGCCCCGGTGCCCAGGACCACCTACCTCTTTCCTTGAAGTCAGCAATGGGTCTCCTCCTTGGGCGAGGTCCTTGATGATGGAGTGCAGTTGTCCAGGTGCACAGGGCATGGGGTTGTTGGAAGACAAGGCACGTTCTAGGCACTGCATGTTGCTAAGCGGCAACATGGTGTTCGCACGCATGTGCACGTGCATGTGTATAAGAGAGAAAGAGACAGGAGGTGTGACTGTCATAAAGGGCCTTATACATCAAAGCAAGGGCCTTATTCTAGAAGTGGTATAGAGCTGCTGAACACTTACATAGAGGACCAGCCTGATTGGATTCTCGGGGCCTCATTAAAGGTAGAACTTTTCTTTTTAGAATTTATGCACATTGGCTTTTCATGCCCACAGCCACACAACTCAAAGAGAAGTACTGCTTCTTGGGAGATAGGGCCTCGAATTCTTCTCTGTCATCCTGTGTGCGATTTTAGTAAATCTTAGAGATAATTGCCCCAATGCAGAAGCATCTCTCTTATATAAGACAGTGAACGAGAATAGGATTCAATGTGCATATTTGATCTATTTTAACACATGAGCAGGGATATATCGTTCAAGAAAGCAATGTTGAGTGGTTACTATGTGCATATACTGTGTTAGTAAAACAGCCCTACAATAACTAGGTACCCTTCCCTGAGGGGACCATTCCCTCCTTCTGCTGGTATGAATCTACCAATGCGATTCCAAGGATGCAGATGGCCAGGACCAGGTTGACCTGGAAGACAGGGCAGAATTCTGGGTGTCGTAATGCTCGGTACCATATCCTGGGAACTCCAGGTCTTAGACCTTGGTTGCCAGTCCCCCCTGCCCCCCTGTGCACAATCCAGCCAGGCCTCTAAGCTGGCCCACAGTAGAACAGAGCTCACTCAGATGCCTCAGAGGCCACACAGGTAGTGAGTGTGGGGAGTCAGGGACGGTGTCCCATTTGAAGGGGTCGCCACTGCTCAGCTCTAGCCGATGGCCACCAAGCCACAATTGGGCCCCATGTTGCAAGATCTAATTTCTCAAAAGAAGCTGGAAATCTCTATTTGTACATGAAATCTTGATTTTTTTTAAATATTGGAGGCAAAATCTGTGACTCCTGATAGAACTCAAGTATTTATCACCTGACTGCCTAATAGGCCGTCCAGGTACAGGCCTCATCTGAACCTTTCCCATCCCGCACTCTCCTCACACTGGGATTACAGGGGGCACCCCATTAAAGCAGGTGCATTCAGAGGTCCCACCCCCCAACCCCCCAGCATTCCCGTGATTCCCGGAGGCTCTGCTGGATCCAAGCACTGTGCTGGGGGCTTGCTGCAGAGGGAGAGAGCAAAGACGTGAAAAGTGCAGTCCCTAAGGAACTTCTGCTTATGTGGGACATGCAGGGAAACAGACTGTGACATGCTGATCAAAGTCAGTGCATGGTGTCCTGGCAGTTGAGAGGCTGCTGTGTCCTCACCACCTGGAACAGCCCAGCAGGGACCAGAGAGGACAGTGAGGAGTTCATCTCTGATACCTTTTCAGACTGCCCACAGTGACCTGCTTGAGTCACACTGACCCATTAGCAGCAGATGGCCTTCAGGTGATTTCAGAAAGGCACTGTTAACCCAGGCGTACTAGAAGGAGACAGGAAGTATAAAGCTGAAGATCAAGTGGATGAGAATATGTCATGGAGACTCTTCCCATTTTAGATGGCAGTAAAATAAATCAGGAGGCCTCACTCGTATTTCTGAAGCCTTCTGTAAAATCAAGTTTTCTTTCGCTGTATGTGCAAGAGGCTTGGAGGCAAAAGCTACTGGAACATTACTTTAAGGCTTCCCTTTATCCCCCAAATGCCAAGTTCATCGTCACGTTTCTACTGGAGGCTTTGGCTTAGGCTTCGCTCAGTGAAAACCAGATGGGATGGACAAGGAGAATCCAGCCTAACACCTGGGGTGAGGGGGACAAATGAAAACATAGGAGCCAGCTGTCCTCAGCCAAATCAGTGCACAAAGTGAGACGTACTTTGCAGAGAGAAAAGGAGGCTTTTTCATTTTTCTGGCATCTGAGGATGCCAGACTTTAAGAAATAGAATCCCTTTCTACTCTCTGTTGGTTTGCCTGCACTGCGAAATGTCAGTTCTCTTCTCAAGAGAAAGAATGGTACATGGTTTCCCACACAGCCCTGGCACTTGGGGCTTCCCCACAGAGGGAGTCAAAATCAGGACTGGTGGTCTAGGTGGCACACCATGAATTAACAGCTGCACTTGCTTAGCCCAGTATCTATGGAAACAGTTGGTATAAACTCTGGTTAAGATCTTTCTTAAGATCTTAAAGAAAGTGGGTTCAGCTGTATTCAAAGTTTAATAAGACCTAGGGTCCATGGAAGGCTTCTTGGAAGAAACAACATCAAGACTGAACTCAGTGGGTAAGTAGGAGTTAGCCAGATGTAGAGGAGAAAAAAAAGAATGTTCTGGGTAGTAGAAATAGCATAGCAAAGTCCCTTTGAGGGGACAAAGATCAAAACTGGCCACGGCTTAAATGCAGGTCAGAGAGTAGTGGGAGGTAAGGCTGAGTGGGTAAGCAAGGGGCAGACCGTGAAGAGTTTTACCCTGATGCCTCCCACCTTCCCTTTGAATAGGAACAGAGCACAAGTGCTAGTACATGGTGAGGAAGTAGTAGGGCAAATGACCTCTTCCACATTAAAGCATCATGCTCCCCTGCTTTCAGGATCCAGGACCCAGAAAATTGTTCTGGGACTATCAGACACATAGCTATATATGAAGTCAGCTGTGTTGAATATGGAATGTAAGTCTTAGTTTTATTTGTTTTTATAAATACTTCATCAAGGTAGAAACCAAAGTGAAGAAAAATAATGGCCCCATCTCATGAAGAGACCTCCCACAATTCCTTCAGATTGGTGTCACCTCCCCCTAGCCGCCATTTTATTAATGCTCTGCCTCTGGGCAGGAGGAACAGAATTATCCTGCAACTGGTTGAGAGTTGTTAAATAGAATACAAACTAGTTAATTCATAACCTATTAATTTTGAGACTCTGGTAATTCTACCTAATCATGGACTGGATTTTCCTTTGTTCTTTGAAATAAGGGATTCAAAACAAACAGTATAAACAAAGGTTGAGGGAACGGGTGATTGAGATGCTAATTACATGTAATCCTTGTCAACTCAGCGGATCCCCAGGGATTTTACTTGCCAATGTTCTTGTCAACTTAGAAAGGTCCTCTGATGTTCTTGAAAGTAATAATCATTCAATTCTTTAGAAATCAATCTCCTGATTATTATCCCTTTATTGTTAAATCAAGTTTCCATTCAAATTAAATTTCAGAGGAAAATTGTAGGAAGCATATGCATGATATGAGTTAAAGAAGAGGATAAGGTACTTTTTGCCTTAGATGAGGATCTGTCCTCCAGACATCTTTTGTTCCAGCTCTATGACTCAGGGACAGTTAGGATGGGTTACAATGCCCAGATGTGTTTTGGCTAAACAGTATTATTAACTTTCCATCACTATCATCATGATCATGATTAAGTAGTATTCAAGGACATTTCAAATAGTATTTTAAAACAGATTAAATAGTTAATACTATCAATTACATGCTCAAGCAGTATTTTTTTTTTAAGATTTTATTTATTTGAGAGAGAGAGACATTGAAAGAGAGCATAAGTCAGGGAGAAAGGCAGAGTAAGAGGGAGAAGCAGACACCCTGCTGAGCAGAGAGCCCAGTGTGGGGCTGGATCCCAGGACTCAGGGATCATGACCTGAGCCGAAGGCAGACGCTTAAAAGACTGAGCCACCCAGGTACCCCTCAAGTAATACTTTTAAAACATCCAGATTTTCAATTATTGTGGAATCAAAGATAAATGCACAGCACATTTGTGACTTCCTCACTCATGTCAATGATGACCAGACATCTCTATGGTCATTTTGTGGGATCCAGTCAGAAAGAGATTCCTGACTATGGAGAAGGGTGGCTCCCATCAACCATTATTTCCTTGACTGAGGATGGAGTGGTAGGTCCTAGGAAAGCTGAGCTAGCTCTTTAAAAATGGCTGTTCCCTTTGATGTTCATGAATATGGGAATATGCATTTGCGAACAAAGGAGAGGGATTTCATCTCTGATCATGGAGAGCCTCCAGCAGCTGAGTGTGACTTCAGCCTAGAACTACAACTTTCTCATGATGTAAAGTGCTCAGAGGGACACTCTGCCGATAAATTGATTCTTTCTTGAACTATAACTGGCCTTGCTGCCATTTTCCCATTGTTCGGTAACATTTTGTAATGTTCTATCTTGGAAGTAGGGATCCTTTCTCTCTCCTGCAAGGGCAGAGGCCATGTCTGGCTGACTCCACACGGCAGCCCCACAATGCCTGGCACCACAGGAGGCCCTGACTCAATATCTGATGAATGATTGCTAAGACTTTACCTCTTCGGTGTTCAGTGCTTTCTGAGGATGCCAGCCTTTGCTCATAACCATAGCTTTCTTTGTGCATGAGTCCCAGTTTCACTACTAACTTAACAGTGTGACCTGCTAGATAATCTCTCTGTATCCTAAATTGACTTATCCCTAAAATGAAGAAATTGAATTTCATCAACTCAGAAGTGCCTTGGGTTTATATCAATATTTTACCGAGAGTTTAAAAGGATTATATCATTTAATAAGGAAGAATTTATTTCTGATGATGTAATGTAAATATGTATTTATTTCTACTCTTTTTTAAGATTTTATTTATTTTAGAGAGAGAGAGTTTGAGTTGGGGGAGCAAGAGAGGGAGAGAGAGAATCTTAAGCAGACTCCCTGCTGAGTGCGGAGCCCAACACAAGGCTCGATCCCACAACCCTGAGGTCATGACTTGAGCTGAAATCAAGAGTCAAACACTCAACTGACTGAGCCACCTGGGTGCCCCATTTATTGCTACTCTTGATTAATAGTCAAGCCAAGATAATTGCCTTGACTTTTAGTTAACATCTCTCTTAAAAAGAGAGAATTTACCAGCATCCCAGATCTCAGAATCCAAGAGCTGCCGGGAGTCCAGGCATGGAAAATCCTCTAGGCAAAGGCATTCTTCTGAAAGAGTTGGACTTTGGCTGCAATTTCTTATCTGACCATCTACAGTGGTGACCCTGTTATACCATATAGGAATCTCTGAGTCTCTGCTTAAGGCCTATTTCCTAGGAAAGTGAAGGGGTATCTTTTCCCCAAGCCAAAACCCTAGGCTTAGCCTTTTCTGCATTTCTCCATTCCCAAGGCCAGAAGGAAAACAAGAAAGTGACGTTAGAGAGTGTTTCCCTGAAAGCTATGGGGCTCTTGCCTTCGTGGTCCGCTCTAGACCTCCTCCTCCTGGTTCTGCTCCAACATGGGCCCCACTGAAGCAGGAGGCTTATCTCCACACCTGCTCCTAGGAAAGACCAGAGAACGTACCACAAAAGGCTTTTTGTCTTTTTATTTTTTACCATGGAAAGTTCCAATTGCCATTACCACCAGGGCCCACCCGTGTTTTCCCAAAGGTCTTTTATTCCTTGATCCCACTCCAGGGGGCCCCTGTCTTGGGGGTTGGGTGGGAGGCGGGGAGCCCAGAGCTCTCCTCAAAAGCTTGTGGAGCCAACAATAACAACCTGCTCTACACAGGCAAAGGCACAAGGGAAAAGTTCAGAGCGTGCTCAAGAGGAAACTGTCCTGAATGTTTCCGGTGCTATAGCATAGAGAGGTCCTTGGTTGGGGGGAAGAAGGTCACAGTCCCCTGAGCCAAACCTAGTCAGTCCTAGGCCTGAAGTTATGCATGACCGCAAAGCAAGATAAAGTCAAACATTTGCAATGTCCCCAGTGGCACTGCTATTCTGATGTTTTAGACACACAAATGCAACCCTGTGCTTGTGCAGGGTTTTGAAAAGAGATCTGATTGTACTTCCAAAAAGTAGCTTTTCTAGTAGAAGCTCTGGAATGCAGCCTTATCTTCCCCTTCTCTTGGACCGACCCTTTGTCCTGGCTGCTGACCTTTCTCCTTCCTCACACGAGGCAGTTGCTTGATTGGGAAGACTAACAGATGCAGACAGGCCTAATTTGTTCTTGGCAAGAACCACGATCTGCATTTCTGTGGGGTCAGGAGAATCATAAATAATTCATAGGGTTCTGGTTTTCTGAGCAGAGATGGGTCAAATTAGCCAGAATTTCATTTTGTTCTCCCCACACCCCATCCACTCCGGCAGCCGCGGATCCCCTAAACCAGCATCTCCCCTTTTATTCCTTGGAAGGGGAAGGGAGGAGAGCTCTCTCCAGACGAACATAAAACACATTGAGCTGGTATGTGACGATGCTGTGATGCAGAAACTGGGACATCTTGAAAGCTGAAACATAAAACAGCATTTTTAAAAAGAGAAAATCGCTCCAATGTGTTTCCAGTATGGGCCGCACAGGAAATGGGAAGCAGGCCCCGGTGCCCCTCAGGGGAGTCTTCTCTCATTGCTCTGTGGCCGTCCGCGCATCAGGGCCCCAGGACCTTTTTACTCCAGCTCCAGGAGACAGTGTGTCCTAAGGAATGTCTGCGTGACCCCGGGGGCCCGGCGTGACCTAGGGGCCCGGTGTCTCGTTTGCACCTCAGGTGGTATGTGGGGGGAGCCCGGCAGCAGTAGGAATCCTACTTTGGTCTACCCTTTCCACCTCGGGCTTCTGGTTGGTCCCTCTCGCCTCTGGCTCGCTCTTTCTGCCCGTTCCCTTGGAGATGGAGTCGAGAGAGATGTGCGTCTCTCAAAGAAGGCAGTACAGGGCAGCTTTCAACCAACGTTTGTTGGGAAAGACTGAAGGAGATGAAGGGTTTGGGGATTATCCATGACCTTTATTTCTCTTCCATTTTACTGAGACCAGGCGTGAAGCTCATTACACAAGTGCTTCTCGAACAGCAGTGACTCCATCTTGCTTCTTGCTTTTAAGAAGCACCTAGAAGGGAGACACGGGAAACACAGTAGTCACTCTATGTGTCTTCCTGTCTTATAATAGAGATTATTTAGGGCTAAGTTAACTCCTTCTCCAGCAACAGATGCTGGTAGGATCATTAAGGCAGTAGATATCTGTAAAGGTTTTTTAAATGTTGATGACAGGATAAATATGTTTTCTCATAATATGCAGATCCTCCCATTCTTTCCTAGTGTTAATGAGGTGAGTTCCTTTGCATTGTCAACAGCGAGGGCAGAAAGGATGTCAATGTACGTGGCTCTGTAGAGTCTCACAAGCAGACAGGACTCCCCTGAGGCGGAGAGGGGGGCATGTGTGTGGGGAGAGTGGGGCAGAGGAAGTGGGAGAGCAGTGGAGACAGAGCGCAGGCCTGGCCACCCAAGGCTCTGGGGGAGCTCGTAGCTGAGCTGTGCTTACTAGGTTCTCCACCTGGGTTCCTGGGTCTCAGGGGCCACATCACCTCTAAGTTCCTCACTGAACACGGGGTCTTGCAGCCCATCCCCCACCTCTGCCAAGTAAGGACCCTGTTGCCAGAGAGTTTAATCACCTCATCCAAGGTCATTACCAGCAGGAGTAGAACCCAGTTCTCTGGCTCTGAGTCCCCTGTTCTTGCCACCCCCCGCTATCATTTCAGGGTGGCCAGGGGCAGTGTAAGATGGTGGTGAAATGCTAGGGCTTTGCCAAAAAGTAATGTGTAAAGGCAATGTGAAGAGAAAGTAGGGATCCTCAGACTTTGGTCACAGCCCATCCAAAATGTGTCCAGAATACCAGGCTTTCTGGTATATCCTGTGGTAAACCGCTGCCCCCAGGTCCATTCAGGGGAATCACCTGCCTGAGGGTGCTCCCCCTGCCCCCCCCAGGGCCCCAGGAGTGGCCTCTGAGACCGCCCACTCCAAACCCAGTTGTCTCAAGTTGGGCCAACCTCAGGATAGGGAGACAGATTGGGGGATAGTGTGCAAGGCACATCAGTGCCCCCAGCTTCCCTCACCATGGCATGGCCAGCCGACCCACAGTTTGGGCCACTCGTCATCTTTTTGACAACCCCACTTCTCTCCCAGACTTCCTTCTGTCCCCAGCTCTGTTTCTGAGGGCATAGCTCTTTCTCAGTCAAGTACAAAGCAGTCTAGGAATAATTTTAGTGTCAAGAAAAAAAAGGTACCTGTCTTCGTTTAAACAGCATAGATTGTGTTTTTACCAAACAGCCCATGAGTCCCAGCCCTTTGCCGCTGTCCTTGTTCCTTCGGTATTCTGGAAGCAGTCATTTTGAGGAGAGAAACAGCATATGTAAAAAATTACATGGGAAAAAAAAATTACATGGAGCCTATAAACACACTTAAGGCGAAAACATAGAGCTGCTTTTAGACATTCATCCTGCTGAGCCACTAAAAGTATTTTGATGATTTAGTCACAGCATGTAAATAAAAGATCTGATTAAGAAAAAAAATACATAAGAAAAACACACACATACTTTTTAAGGCTGCTTGGGGACAGACATGTACATTTTTTAAGTTTGTACCCTACCTCATTCCAAAAGGATTTAAGATAGCTTCGGGTCACATGTTGGCAGATAGAATGATCTGAACTCAACGTTTTAATGCCAGCCTGATTTCCTGCCTGCGCAAGGCTCCCATTTCCACAGCTACAACACCACCCCGGGTTCCAGAACCAGAGAGAATTACAGGTGCCTCCCTCACAGGGCAGCTGGGGGAGGGAGCGATGCCAAGTCACCTTGAGGCTGGTTCTATTCAGATGTGGTGTGGTGATAAGCAGGTTCTTAGTCTGTCTCCAGTGCTCCGCTGCTTTTGCCCAACCTGAGCCCAAGTCCTATCTCCGTGACAGTGTTGTTCACCAAAGCCGAGACCTTCCTCAAAAACCTGTGTGATTTTCCTCATTCTCCAGGCTCAGGAACCTTCCATTCTCTCCCTAGTTGTCTAGGTGGTAGGGGCTCAACCTTGAGCCCTGATCCCCGAGGTCTCCCTTGAGTCCCAGTCTCTCCTCCTAAGGCAGCAGGGCAAGAATGTGGATTTGGAAATTAACAGATCTGGGAATAAATCTAGAGTCTACCTTTTGCTATCCTTACAACCTTAACAGCTTACCTAGCCTCAATTTCTATACTTCGAAATGGGAGGGATCATAGTAGCCACCATGGAGGTTTTTGTGGGGGTGAAATGAAAGAACACCTACAACACACAGAGCCTGACACATAGGAATTAATGTACGGTTGCCATTGTTATTAACTCGGGTCTCCCCATGCACGGTGGACATCAGCCACCAACCTCCTGAGCCCCCAGTATTGCCGGTAAACAAGCTTCCCACAGATCTGCTAAGTCTGCCTAGATGCCCTCCCGGACCCCCTACTGAACCTTCCTCCTTCCGGCAGCCCACTCTCTGGCCCTCATCAGTATGATGTCCTGATTCTGCACACCAGGGGCCTGCCTTGCTTGGCTTACCTGCAGGCACCTCTGCCTCGTGGTCACGTGGGTGTATCCAGGCTCCCCCACGCTCTCCCTGCACCCCCACCCCCACCTCAGCCCGGTTCTGATGGAAGAGAAGGAGGATGTAATGCTTAAAGGTTAAAACAGTGGGCTTTTCCCTCAAGATCACTGTACATCTCCCCTGTTGGAAAAAAACAATTCTTTGGGTGCCTCATGACTTATACCCTTGATTTTTTCATTCATTCTAAAACTAGTAGCCATAAGGGTGAGCAAGGTAGACACGGTGCCTGCCCTCAGTTTGTTGACACTTTAGGAAGGGAATTGTCTACAGGGGACAGAGTCTACATTTGTCAAAATGACATGGTTCCTCCACTTGCTCAAGGTGCTTCAGTCCTCTGAGCCTCATTTTTCTTCGTCTGAAAAATGGCATCATGAGAGTCTCTCCCTGTGGTTCGACGAGCAGCCTCAGCTCCCCCCTCTGCGGGACTCCATAAAACAGTACACAAACTGCACAACCTGTTTGCAGAGCCCTGAGTTAGACAATTCGCCTGAAGTAGTTAAAACGAGGCCGGCACCTTGTAGGTACACAAGAGCAAGTTCATTGTCATGGTAAAAACAAGGCTGACAGAACATGTGGGGCGTGGGGCGTGCAGGGATCCCTCCGTCTGTTGGCAGCAGCTTTGTCTCCTTAGAAACATGTTTGTGGTCATCATGAAGACAGCTTTCTTATGAACTGTTGCCAGTTCCTTCTTCAGGAGCTGCTGAATCAGGTAGGATGTTTCTCTCCATTTTGACCCCTGCTTCAGCACTCCTTCCAAGGGTATAATAAATGAGCATGGTAAATTTTCCTGCTGCTGGGAACTACTGTCTGTGAGCTGTGTCAAGAGATTATCCGAGAGCACTGGGATGGATGATAGATTACTTGGAGGCTATTTATAAATGAAGCAATAATGGAGAGACATTGAAGGAGGTATGAAGGATGCGTGGGAGGGACGGACGGGAGGTGATGCCGGAATGTTAACAGCGAGGGCAGTGGAGGAGAGTCAGAGAAGGAGAACATGAAGGGAGGCAAACAGCTGGACGGGAAACACGCAAGCAGAGAGGGCAGGACCGGAGGGGGTGGGGGGAAGGAGCACACAGGGAAGGAGAGGTCATTGTCAACACACAGAAAAGGCTGAAGTTCAAAAAAACAAAATGCATCAGGCAGGTTGGGAAGAAGAAGGTGGAATGAAAGAAATGGAAAAAGAAACTCAGGGTGAAGATAATTCAGTGCAGAAATGGAAAACACACATTAGATTATTTCTATGTTATATAAGCAAAGGAGCAAAAATTTTGCCTGATAGAAATTGCTGAGCTCCCCTGAAGTCACTACTATAAACATTCCATGGTGGTTTGATCCGCTCCCACACCTTTTTTTTTTTTTTTTATTATATTTGGAAAGGACACACTAGGGAAACTTCTCAAGTGTCTTTATTGTAAGTCAAACTTCTAAGTTATAGCATTTCAAATACAGAAGTAATAATATGATATGATAAATACTGTAAAGGAAATTATAGTATGGATGAAGACAAAACGGAAGTCATAGTGTTACTAAGACTATTTATATCACCTATCCTTCGTAGGCTTGATCAATAATGCCATATCTGTCTCACATCATAATCCTTTCAGCTAAATAGATGGATGTAGTGTGGTTTTTATTTCACCGAAAAAAGATTAAAGGACTAACCAAATAATCCACAAGTCAATTGCAGAACTAGTTCCCTGGTCCATTCTTACAAGTCCTGCCGGCTCTGTTCATCCTTCAGAAGCAAATGGGCCGAGGGATTAGACACGCTCAGGTGAGAGTCCAGGCTCTCTGATGTGTGAGCTTTATAAACTGGTCTCTCTGAGGTTCCATTTCCTCCTTCTGCAAAATGGATCTACTGTTACTTTTTCACCAGGATTATTGTAACTGCTAGAGATAAAATATATAAAGCATTTGGAGCAAGTAGATGGTCAACAAATTTTAGCTATTATTTTCATGCAACAGAAGATAGCAGTATATATCTTTAGAGTCAAGAAAAGGCATCATTGCATTAGTAAAAAGGGAGGGGGGATAGGGTAGCAAAATTAAATCAAGGAAGAGAAAAAATAATCACATGAAAAAAGCATGCTGGTGTCAGTTTGTTATATGGCGAAGGGAAGTAGATTCCTTTCTTGTCTCTGGGTCAGTGTGCCTAAATAGAAATCAGTACAGAAATGGAGTAAATTCAGCCACAGACTCCCTGAACTGCTATTAAAATGGAGGCTTGGCATCGCTCATGAGATATTTTAATATGCACTTTAAGGTAATGAGATAAGTGGAAAGCAAACTATAAGTGTGACACAGATAGAAGACTGGTTGTTTGATGTTGGAAAACCTGAGAATTAGCAGCAGCCATACCCTCCTGGATGTGATGGTCTGAACTTGAATCCCTTCTAGAGCCCCAGGACACATGGGCCTCCTACGGTATGTTTGGAACTAGTATGTTGGATAGACGGGGCTCATCAAGTCCAATCATAAAGCAATCCATTTTGTCTCCCAGTGTTCCTTTATTCAGTAGGGGTCTAGTTCTTCCCCTATCCCTGCGTGAACATTTGAGCAAGTTCATAACTTTTCTGGTCACCCTTAGGAAATGCAATCTTAATGTAGTCACTGGTATGTCCAACCCCATGTAATAGTCACAACTTCATGCCTGAGGTCATGGTAAGGCATTTTCTGTCTCCCACCTTCTCCCTGCCACAGCTGAAGAAGGGCCGTGTGACTCCCTGCCTCTCTTCCCTCCTGCAAGCCTTCTTCTCCTCCCCCCACCCATTTTCTTTCTCTCCTCCTCCTCCTTTTCCTCCTTCTACTCCTCCCTTTCCCCATCCTCTCCCCCTCCCAGAGCTGATAGACCAGCAGTTTCCACCTGCTGCAAGGTTAGAGTTCAGAGCCACAGGAGAGGAGTGAGGGTGAGGAAAGTCCTCACCGTCCTGACCCTGTAGAAAGCCAACAGGACGCTGTCTGGTCACGGTCCATGTCTCAACCTGCTTGTTCTCTTATATGCACTTTGGTGGGGTCTTTTGAGACACCCAGGTTGCCACTCTTTTCTCTGTGTGTGGAAATGCCATTCTTGCTATTCCCATTGGCCGGTTTGACGAGAGGCAGTTAATTGCATTGTGGTGCTTATTTTTTTCTTTTGATAAGAATAGGTAGCCCTTACCTCCTCGGTTTGCAATGTAAAATCCATGAAGGGTAATTCAGGTAAATGAAAAGAGAGAGGTAAGGAAATCTGAGCAGAAATACTACTGCTTGGAGTTAGTTCGGTGAAGAACTTATCATTATTCCAATTTATAGGAGGCTCTGATGATACTGGCAGATTGCCAGTCCCCAGTGGGATAAGTCCCCCCTTCTCAGATGGGCTGCCCCACTGCCCCATGAGTTCTCTTTAAAGAGAAGTCCTGTAGAACATCATGGGGAATAGAGTCCATGGTATCTGTCACCACACAACAGATGGCGGCCACACCTGTGGTGAGCGTGGCCTCACGGTGAATCACTATCACACCTAAAACCAATGTCAAGTTGTGTGTCAACTTTACTTAAAAAAAAAAAAAAAAAAAAACCCACGGGGAAATGCTATAGAAACCTGTGCTCTGGGGATCTCAAGAAAAACAAGAGCAAGATCTGGAAAAGGGTTGTCTTGAAGAGGAGAACATTTGTGAAGAAAGGGATGGCCGTTGAAAATAAGTTAGCTTATCTCTATTTTAGGAAAACACATCCTAATATAATTGTTAGGTTTGATCGCAGACCGATTGAATGGAATAAAGGCACCAAGGCAAGCGAGCATTCGAGGACCAGCTTTATTGCAAGCACCCTCGGGCGAGGTTCCGCGACTCTGGGGGAAAGAGGTAGGGGCTTATATGGGGTTCCGCTGGTGAAGTCCAGAGAGGAGGTACTGAGGCCTTGTCGAGTTTTTCCTAATAAGGGCCGAATTCAGCTGCGGGGTTCCTCATTGGTTCGTCGGTGGGAGGAGAGGGGTTTTGGTCTCCCCTTTGAGTTTGCTTCCCAGGTCTGATGCGGCCGTTGTCGCAGGAGGGTGATGGCGGGAACCGCGGCCATCTCAGGTGTCCGTCATTTTGAATGGTTCTCCCCTCTCTCGCCTGACCCCAACAATAATGAAGGGAGAAAGGGAGTGATGCACTCATTCATTTTAAAATCAGTTCAAACTATTATGAGTTTGCATCTAAGTTATAAAGCGTTATATATCAAGCTCTAAATTCTTATCAAGTATAGGTTGAGCCATAGGAAATTGTGATTTTATAATTCTTTTGGATGCTCAAATGTTGACAATTTCATCTGGTTCAGACATTTTTCTTTAAGATTTTATTTATTTATTTGACAGAGAGAGAGCATAATAAGCAGGGAGAATGGGAGAAGGAGAAGCAGGCTCTCCATCAAGCAGGGACCCCAATGCAGGACTTGATCCCAGGACCTGGGGATCATGACCAGAGCTGAAGGCAGTCATTTAACCAACTGAGCCACCTAGGTGCCCTGGTTCAGACTTTTCTTAACCTCTCATCACTAATACTGAATTCTACCTTGTAGTTTAGAAATTGTAAAACTTAGTTTAGGTACATCTCTAACCCCACAACCAGATCCTAAGCT